>CM022946.1:81267197-81393643 GCA_012931725.1 Litsea cubeba | reverse complement strand
ACAACAAACATCAGAACGCAGTCAGAAATCCAGAGAAAAGAAAAAGAGAGAAAACTCTGCGGAAGTTCTACACCGGCCACCGCAACAAGGTGACAAAAGTCCCTTGGGGGGTACCCCCCCAAGGTCCTTGCCTTCTCCTCCTGCCTCCAATGGCTTAGATGTGGCTTTTCAGCCCGTCTACTCGGTTTTTTATTGGACATAGGACCTTCCTTTGGTCTTTGTCTTCTAAAAACCCGAGGTTATAGCCAAGCCAAGCGAATCAATAGCATCCTCTGTTCTCATATGCATGGATGATGGCGAAGCCCACATATGGCTTGCGACCGTCAATCTAAACGAGTCCTCCACAATCTCCTGAGAAGTTAGATCCTCCTTTTCTTGCTTTTCATTGTAGTTTGTATTTTTTTAAAGAGACAAAAATCACAATTCTTGTCTTTCATTGTTGATAAGGATTGTAAATCGGCTATAAACGCCAAAATCGGCTATAAACGCCAAAATCGGCTATAAACGCCAAAAATCGGCTATAAACGCCAAAATCGGCTATAAATGCCAAAAAAATCGCCTTTCACGGCAAATCAAGAAAATGTCTCTTTTCTTAAATATATGTGCAATGGAAAACTTGAAAGAAGTTGATTTCCTTTTTACTTGCGAAGGTTGATCTCCGGATCACCATTTGCAATTCCAAGTAAAATAGAAAATCTGGCACACCCACAAAAAAAGAAATGTTGATGCACGCCCCTGCCCCCCGGTTACGAAAGGGTCAGACCCGACGGACTCCCACGTCCGCCGACCTCGGTAGGAACCAAGCAGGAGCGCGGTCCATCATCGGAATGACCTGAAATTTGGTGTGAAGCCTCCTGAGCAATAAATAAGACCAACCATAGGCTTTTGCTTGAGTTTGAAGCAGTTTGGGGTCATATCACCTGTAGACTTGCTTTTTGTCGCGATGAAGATGTCGCGGTTTGATGTGCGGTCAACCGATGTCCGATTGACTTGAAATTTGACAGGGAACCTATTGGAGTCATTTTAAGATGATCCATAGGCTCTGTCTTGGAAACCATGGTCCCGGAGAGCTTTGCCGCCGAGAGCTCCTTTTCAGCTGTCGGAGAAGCAAAGTTAGGCCAAATGATTTTGAAATGGCCCGAAACTTCTTGTGTACTCCTCTTTTGGCTGTTTGGAAGAATCTTGCAGTTTTTGTTTGATTCTGACAAGATTTGATTTTTGGAAGCGGCATTGCCTATTCATGGCAGGTTGCGACTTCATGTAGCTCTTTGGATCTTGAAAAGGCAAAGTGACATTTTTGGTGTCAACATACCCAGTAACTTAAAAAGTTGCGCTGGGCTGTTCTGTTTCATTCAGAACTTTCTTCCATTTAGCAAGCCGACCTCCTTAGGGCTTGATCTCCTCTTCCCTTCTGCTAATGCTCGTCTAGGCTTCAATCATCGTTCTCAAATGAGCAACATTCTCGATCATCATCCTCTTAACTAAAGGCCTCATTACATTGGCATCCTTGTCACTGTCATTCCTCACTCGACTCCCAGGCAGCCGTGGTTCATAGTTCTCTTCTGTCAGCTTGGAGCCATTCTTCCATTTTTCTTATTGCTAGCATTTCCAGGGATCATCACTGAACCTTCAACCAGCCAAGTCGCCCAAGCCGTGTATTACTCTTCAACCGACTGTGTCTGTGTGCCGAGTTTGCTTCCCAGATCTCGGTTTATGGTCATTATGGGGATCTGATCAATGGGTGGATCTGTTATTGGTGCTAATATTGTCTGCATGCTTTTAGGATCAATTGTAGTCATTTGTACACAGTTCAGGCAGCCATAGTTTGTGGAAGTATTCTGTCACAGAACATGCATTCCAAGTGTTTGTCAAAATGCATGAACCACTGTTACATCATAGTTAGCTACTGTTTTACTGAATTCGAGTGGGATCATTGTGCACCTAATTCCATTCTATCATAGGAGCAATTCAAGCCATTCCAAATGCTCCAACTCACTGTTAACTGACAGCTGAATTAGTGTGAGTCCCTCTCTTTCCCAGCTGATACCTTAGTGCCCAGTGATTACTTTCTTTTACATTTCAGCCTAGCACTTGAGGACAGTCAGTGTACATATTCAGCTACTCAGTCATGGCAAGAACAAAGCAAACTTTCAGGCAGCCTATCAAGAAGTCAAAAATAGGCCAAGCTTCATCTTCTCATAGATCTCCTCCATCCTCTCCTGAAGCTTCCCCTCCTCTTGAAGTCAGATTCAAACCCATCCCTTCTCCATCTTCTGTTGTCAAATCCTTCCGAAACAAAGGGATCATTGTGGAGAAGAAATGTGTAGTAGAAGATCTAGTGGATTATGGTGTCCCTGCTATCTTGGAAGATATTGGTTGGGCTAGTATTCTAAATTGGAGTGGAAATGTTTTTCCATCCTTGGTTCATGGCCTATATGAGTCTATCTGTGCCTCCACCAACAATTCGTTTACTATCAGATTCGAGCATGGGGAAGAGGTGGTTACTACAGAGAAGATTGCATCCATCTTGGGGGTTCCTAGGTCAAATGGACCAAAGATAATTTCTGAAGTTCTACCTCTTGATGAAAAAGATGCAGTGACTCAAGCTCTTTGTGGAAGATCTGAAGTTTGGATAGCCAAAAATTGTCTTCAAGCTTCTCTCATGATTCCTTCCCTTCGTATCATTCATATCATTTTCACTCATTCCATTTATCCACGGAAAGGGAATAGGACTGAAGTTACTCCCTACATGGCTAATCTGCTATCCAAAGTTATATCTGGTGATCGGGTATGCTTACCTTCGGTTATTATGCACCACATCCTCCGAGTTATTACTAGGTCACAGCCTTGTGCAGCTCCTTTTGGGTTTCTTATTACCCAGCTCGCTAGATCATATGGAGTGATTCCTCCAGCTTCTGAGAGACCAGAGACATCCACTGTTTTCAACAAATCAAACATTCTCTTGATGAAGCTTCCTCCACCCCAGCAAAGGAATCCTGTTGCTGAAGGAGATGCAAAGTTAGAGGCTGCGGAGATAGAGCCTGTAGATCCAGTAGCAGGTCAGCCTCCTCATCCAGAGCCCCCTCAGCAGCGCAGTCTGGAGGACCGTATGACCTCTTTAGAGCATATTGTTTCTTCCATACATACAGACTATCAGGAATTTAGGCAAGAGGTATCAGGAATGATGAAGAAGACTTTGAAGTACCTTTCGAACATCTCCAGCAGCTGCAGGCGTCATGATGATGCAGTGCCCCCGTCTCCTACAGATTCATCTTAGATCTTAGGAAAGTTTTGCACTTTTTGTGGGGGGGGTAGTGATAGACTTTTTAACTCTTTTAAATATTTGTCTATCAACTGACTGATATTTTGATTTGATTACTGACCATTATTTTGATTTTTGGTTTGGTCATGTAATTATTGAAATATGTACTAATCTTTTATGGAATAACAACGAATTTACATATTCAAATTGTTCATCTCATATCTTCTTGTTATATTCCTCAATTGATGAATGTTTATGATGCTTTGAACTATATTTTCTTTCGATTAATACCTTCTGTCTTAGCATCATTCACAATAGCATAGACAACCTCTATACATGATAACTTGTTCAGCATTTCATTTTCAATTTAATTTGGTAACAGGTGCTGCTAAAAGGTATTTGTTTTCTAATGTATACATGTTCCTTTGCAATTCGATGACAAAGGGGGAGAGAACTCAAAAGAGCAAGAGAAGATCAAACAAAGGGGAGATCCAACAAAAGACCAGATCTAACTAAGGGGGAGATCTGTCCAAGGATCAAAGAGGGAGAGCTCTTAACGAAGGGGGAGAGATTGTTCAAGAACAATTAAGTTCATAAGAGCTGAAGTCTTAGAAGTGTTGTGATCATCTTAGTTGCCATCAAATTGCAAAGGGGGATATTGTTAGGATCTTTCTATGTTGCTAATTTGATGGATGCACTATCACTTTCACCATCATCTGATCACACACTCATTCATCGTATTTTAGACCTTGATTTCTGAATCTTAGACTTGCATATTCAATTGATTTTCAAAGACCTCATCCTGCATGTTTTAGAAATTAAAATACTCTTTCGAAAATCTATTTTTTCATGCATGATTTTGAAAAATCAAGTTAATCATCGAAGTTCTTGTAATGCATACAATCTCATTTTTAGAATCCTTTTAGCATGCATAAAACATAATGGCTGGAGTTCATGTTTCAAAAAATCACTTTTTCAAAATCTGCACAGAACTCCTCCCAGGTCAGTGTACCCGGTCAACCGACCCCTGTACCCGGTCGACCGAACCAAATAGCAGTTGGGCGGAGAGCTGTTGGCTCTCCAACGGTCAGACTTCTGACCGTTTGTTCCAGGTCGACCAAGAGTGCAGTAGGTTGACCGAATACACTAGCCGTTGGACTGATTTTGTCTATAAATGTTCATTTCATTTCTTTCTTGAAGAGGTTGGTTGGGTGAACTTTTGGAACCATTTTGAAGCCTAAGAAAGAGGAATGAGCTAAGAAGGCTAGAGAGCAAATGGAAATCAAAATCCTTGAGATTCAAAGGTATATACCTCTAAGTTAAATTTGATTTCCATACTTTTGAAATCCATGTATGATCAAACTTTTGTAATTTCATTTTTGCATGATTTCTAGCCTTGTTTGAGTTGTTTTACAATCATCAAATCACTTTACCATATTGAATTGTTTTGCAAAACACTCATGTCCAAATCACATGTGTTTTTAGTATTTAAACTTTCATAAAACTTGTGTTTTAATAGGAATGTCTTTCCAAGTTGTTTCAATTACCTCATGTGATTAGTTCATCTCTTCAATCATTAATTTATGTGCTTAGATTTTTAAATGCATCAAGCATTCATTTAAGAGCTTCATTTTAGAAATTGATTGAAGTACACTTTCATACACCTTGAACACTCATCTTAGTTAATTGTTAGTGTATGATTGTAAATTGATTTTAAATTTTATATCAGCCTAATTAAGAGGCAAATGTATTAAGCTATAATTGTTTCTCTTCTAGTGTTTAGACACTTCATTGAGAAAGAAAAATCTATTGATTGTAAAGGTTATTGCTAAGCCTAAGAAAAGCATTGTGTAAGGTTGTTGTTTAGCCTAGAAAAACATCATTGTAAAGGTTATTGCTTAACCTATTGTAAAAGCATAAATAGTGGAAATCCGATGGGGTATTGAGCACAAGCCGGTAGTGGATGTAGGCATTAAGGCCGAACCACTATAAATCTTTGTGTTATTGTGATTGGTTAGTGGTGATTGATTTGTTTATCTTCCGCATCTATTGTCATAATCATCACATGTGACTAGGTTAATTGTAAAGAAATTAAAATTGGTCATAGTTGGTCACTATTAGTAGATCACCCTATTCACCCCCCCTCTAGGGTTAAGATCCCGGACTTTTAAACACTGACAGCCTCACTGAACCTCGGCAACCGTGATGTCCTCTGATCAAACCTGGCGTTGGGATGCGCCTGCAAACAACATTCTGATTCGGTTGAAGGCTTCACACTGTTCCACATATCTGCTCAAAACATACTCCTCTGACCAACTAGTGTTCAACAATTCCTCTACTCATTATTGGTGTCTTCTGTCGTTCCTGTACTGGATCATTTCCTTTTACTTACCTTGTCAGTCACTGTCGGTCCAAGAAACTGTAAGTTCTGTCTCCTTCTATCAGCTTGGAATTCTATGCCTTAAGCCCTACAAAACTGTACACAGTGTTCCTGACGCTTGTACAAAGATGTGATCGTAGACATGCTTTCTCTGAAATAATCTCTACTTCGAAAATTCCTGGAATTCCATATACCTACTTATACTGTACCATTCAACTTCTGGCCTCTAAGAAAACCGTCAATCCTTCTTTGTTCTGAAATCACAATCTCCAAATTCTACAGGTCTCCTGCCCTTGACTTGGTCTGCTACAACCCAGATGTCACACTACTATGAACCAGATGTTAAACTGCCATAACCTGCTGAGCTGTTCTGTGTCGAAACTTCGCATGGCTTGCCTCTTCAGATTTCACTCTTCAAGTCTTCTACCCTTAACATGTAAAGCCAACCTTGGAAATCCAATCTGTGTTCACAACTCTATATTCCAATCTTTCTATGCTGTACTCAGAATTCTTGCCCACATCTGATTCTATCTACTTGCTGCTCTCGATCTCTTACCTGATACTGTGTTATCAATAAAATAAACCTGCCAAGCTGGCATCATTCCCTGATAAGTTGAAACCTTCAATCCAAGTCTCGAAGCAATTCCACCACTTTTTAGTTTGTCCTCTAAGGTTCACTAATTAACTAAATCCTTGCAAAAGTGCGGGTAGAGTCATTTTCTTGAATGGTGCTTGACTGAAATTTTTCACAATCTGGAGTCTGCTCAATCTTCTGTTTCTGCCTTATACCCTACCTTTCCTGTAAGAACAATTGTCTCATCAACTTCCAAATGTCACGTCTCAGATGATGTTTACTCTCTCATAAATCCAACTTTGTCCCCAACTGATCCCGTACACGTCCTGACATCCATCAACCCTTCAATTCATATACTTCCAAACTCCAACCATAAGTTATTACAACTCATTCCACTCAATACAAAACAAATCTTAAAATTTTAAACATAATGACTAAAACAATTACTTAGCTAAATTTCATCATTTTAAAACATAGTAGAAATCGAGCCTCCAAATTGTCAAATTAAGCTTAATAAATAAAATTTATCAAAGTTTGAGTATGAAATAACATTATTCATTTTGAAGTTCATATTTTCATAACCAACCAAATCATTGAAACACTCAACAATTTCAAATTAGGATTTCAAAAATAAATCAAATTCATATAGTATGACTATACATTAAACTTTGCAAAAATCTGAGTGTTAATTAAACACTAAACCTTGTTGAAATCTGAACTCATTTGTTTATAAAAATCCTGTGGAAATCTAAACACAGTTGAATGTTAAAACAATTGTAGGAATCTGTATATAATCAGAACACAAAAACTCTTAAGAAATTCATCTTGCATAGCCACCAAAGGAAACAAACCAATGAAATAGAAATTTCACACTATGTTTTGAAAAAGAAATACTATTTTGGTTATTTGCTTTTAAAGATCAGTTTATTCACTAGCCTCTACAATCCATCATTAAAAACATCCATCCATTTCCAACCAAACATATACAAAATTTTGAAATCATTAAGGTTTTGAAATGTAGATGTCAATATTTAAGAAAACTAAAACAATAGCAAAATTTCAAGATCATTGTAAAACAATATCTTAAGAAGATTAAGCATAATCCATTGTTTAAACACTGCAAGGATAAATCACAGACATTAAGGAAAAACATAACAAAAGGTGGAAATATTATGAAAATCATTCTCATCAAGAAGTGGACATCATAATAACGGAGGTATCCACTTGCATCTGCACGTTGTCCAATCCATTACCCTGCAAGTACGTAAAATCCACAAGGTTTCCTCTGCTGCCGAAAATTATCTTGACTACAACTAACCATCCACCTGGTATTACCGCTGAATCAACTACACTGGCTAAGCTGCAAGTTACGGAAATTCTCAGCCAAAACTATGACAAAGCTCATTGAATCCGGGAAATCCCTGAGTTTCTGGCACTAACTTCTAGTCTTACTAACTGAGAATCACTTCTCCCTTCATAAAATCAACAGCTAATATGCCTTTTGCAGTCCTTCGTCTTGGAAAGATGGTCTGAGTTCACCCAAAATCCACAATTACTTACCTTGGTGTGTTTCTCACCTCCTCCGATAGGAAAGAAAGTGCCACCAAAGAAGGAACGTAGTGTCTTCTGCACAAAAGCTCCCTTGCCCCTTTGGTAAGCATGTAGAGTGAAGTGAGGTGAAGGCTTAAATCAAAAGAGAATAAAATATAAGGGCCCGGGTATAATTATAATATGATGGTCTTTTGTCTTTAGTGTCTTGGTAAGGAGTTTTTTTACTTTTTGTGTAGAAAGTGAATGGTTTTTTGTCATTTAATTAGTAGATTGAAGATGTTGCTTTTTAACTTTTTTTTTTGAAAATTTTTTTTTTGAATTTGTGTGCTTTTGATATGACCCCTAGCCTTTTTCATATCTTTTAAATAGAGGCTTTACTTTACTATTAAAGTTACTTTAATAGTAAATTACCAAACGGTAAAGGGCCCATTTGGCAATTTACTATTACAATAAAAGTAATGTAAAGCATCAATTCAAGATAAAGTAAAATATAAAGGGGTTATGGTGGTATTTTATCTTTACTGGATTGGTATGGAATCTTTTTTACTTTTTGTATAAAAAGAAAGTTTTTTTTTTATTATTTAATGGAGAAACGAGGTTGCGTTTTAATTTTATTTTATTTACAAAAAAGTGAGAATTTTTAAAATATATATTTTTAATATGACATTTTATCTGAAAAATAAAGACTTTATATTAAGCTATTAAATTTTCTAACGGGCCCTAATATTACGATTCTACGTGAAGCTTTCTTTTTTAATAAAAAGTTTCCCCCTAGAAAAGCACTCGATGGCTGAACCATCATAACTAGGAGAGGCATCTCAATTACCAAGATATCCACTGTGTGGGGAGATTTCCAGAGCCACAGGATTAAGCTAATCACAGCCATCAGATGAGGCTAAGCATTCTCACGTGCCATCCACGTGGCACCAATCTCACCCCGGCTACCAGGACAGAGGCCTCGGCCGAAGTCAAGCATCTCCGGGCCACTAGCGCCGAACTGGTCCACCCCTGGCGCCATCTCGGCGGGGAGCTCCACCTCGGCTGAGCCACCCCGGGTGCCTTCTCGGCAGAAAGCTCCTCCTCGGCTGAAGAAGCCGGGATGGAAGCCGAACCAAGAAAGAGTCTCCACATGCGCCCCTCTTCCCCCACGTCACCAGGCACGTGGAGGGATAGGGGCACGAGCTAGTGGGACAGACACGACATCCAGCCGCCCACAATCTTCGCCAGATCCCTGACAGGGCGGCATCCAGCGACTAAGGCCACATCAGGGCAAGGCTCGAGGGCAGATCCCACGATCCCCTACCGCCAAAGGCGCCCAACACGATCTGGCCCAACAAGACGCGCGGTTAAATGCGACGTGGGCTGATCCGACGCGCATTTAATGCAGAGTGGGCTGGATTGGACCGCAATTAATGCAATGTGGGCTGATCGTGACTTCCCAGTCGAATCACGGGACCCACACCACGATATCTCCCAAAGATACGTTCTAAACTCTATAAATGGAGGCTCAAACCACCATCAAAGGTAGGCACAATTTCATACACAGAGCAGTTACTCTGCCTCTCTTCTCCCTCTCCTTCCATTGTCCCAGTTCCCACACTGACTTTGGCATCGGAGAGCCTTGCGCCGCCCAGGCCAGGGTCCTTTGATCGTTTGCTCTTCTCTTTCAGGCTTTCGGACGGCATCCAGTCATTCCCAGTCATCATCATCATCGGATAAGTCCTCTAAGGCACCTCCTTATTGAGGGTCATTATTTTCTGCACCTACAATTGGCGCCGTCTGTGGGGAAGTAATATCCCAACCTTCCCAACCTTCTAAACCTCATCTCTCAGAAGCCATGCCACCGAAAGCTAAGAAGGGCGGAGAGTCCTCGAGGGCAATCCTCGAGTGGCTAGCACCGTCGACGGACGTCCCTCCTCAGGGACGGTCCCGAACGGTCCAAGGCACATCCGCAGGCGAGGGCCGCCTGGGCTCCCAACTCTTTGTCGAGATCCCCTTCCAAGAGGGAGTCGAGGCCTCGCTCTCAGCGGACGAAACCGTGCCACCCCGACGCGACGAGCACCGGCGCGAGCGTCCTCGCAAAGATAAAGTTGTTGCCGTAGAGGAGACGCGTCGCGATCAACCTCCAGCCGCTGGAGGAGACGTCGCAGCCCAAGACGCTCTTCTCCAGAAGCAGGAGCGGTTAGTCCGAGAGCTCCAGCAGCTCCAACAGCAGCTGAGGGCAGCACAAACTGCCTCCTTGAGGCAAGTCTCTGAGCCTCAAGGGAAAAAGAGGGACGCCCCCAGCAGGGCAGCCCAGCCTCCCCGCGAGGACCTCAGAAATCATCTGGACCAGAAACGGAGCCAGATCCGTGACGAAGGCTCGAGCAACAGCCGAAGTCACCATAGCCGCGACGGCCGAACTCATAGCCGTCGTAGCCCGAGCCATCCCAAGCGAAAGCCCAGCGCTCAGACTCCAGAGAAGGACGATGAGCAAGAGCGATTTGACAAACGTGTCAGATTGGCTCTCCAGTACAACTTGGACATGCGGGACCAGAAGCAGATCTGTGGTCACACTGATCTGGGGGGCTCGCCCTTCACAAAAGAGTTCGAGCGCACCCCCTTGCCCAGAAAGTTCTCCGTCCCGCGGTTCGTCCCCTATGACGGATTGTCCGACCCATCCGCACACCTCCGACACTTCTCCCAGAAGATGTCCATCTGGGGGAACGAGGGTCACCTAAACTGCAAAATCTTCTCCTCCAGTTTGGGTGACCTCCCCCTGAAGTGGTTCTGCTCTCTCCCGGAGCAGTCGGTTTCCAGTTGGAAGGAGCTCCAGCTCTCCTTCCTGAAGAAGTTCCAAGCCTACACCGTCGTCCCCAAGAAGGAAGGGGACCTCCTCGCCCTGAGAATGAAGCAGGGCGAAACCCTCGCCAAGTTCGCCCAGCGATTCTGGGCGGTCTACAGCCAGATCGAGGGCACGAGGGAAGGGATAGCAATCTACGCCTTCCAGCATGCCCTGATCCCCGGCAACGACTTGCGGAAGGACTTGGCCGGGAACCCCCCAGAATCCATGCCAGAGTTGATGTCCCGGGTGAAGCGCTTCATCGCCCAGGAGGAAGACGAGATCCGAGCCCGGGATCAAGACGGGTATCCGGAGCTCGAGCAGAAGAATAGCCAGCCTCGACAGAGAGGCGGGAGGCCCTCCCAGGAGCAGGAGCCCAAGCAGGCTTGGGTCTCCAGTTCGGCGAAGCCTGCGTCGTCCAGGTCTGGGGGCACCTGGCAGCCCGGACCTCCCACCAGCGCCAGTCAGAGCGTCAACGCCGTCTTCAAGGAGCCGATCTACCGTATCCTGACCAAGATAAAAACCAAGCCATTCTTCAAGTGGCCTCCGCCCTTGAGGAATGAGCCCACCTCCGGCAGCCAGAGCAAGCTCTACTGCTCTTACCACAAAGGTAGCGGGCACAAGACCGTGGACTGCAACTCTTTGCAGAGGTATCTGGAGAAGCTGGCCGAAGAGGGCCACATTCCAGAGTTCGTTGAGGCAGGAGATGCTGGTGGCAGCGAGGGCCGAGTTCACCAGAGCGCAGCCCAGGTTCCAGACAGTGAGGATTCGGAGAAGATCATTACGTGATCCATCTGGCGTCCTCTGTATCCATCTGTATCCCAAGAAATTCAATTTCTAAAAGATGTAATGAATCTTTGAATCAATGGAAATAGTTTTCGCCCCGTCATCAATCTGTCATCTCTCTTTGATCGACTTCGGCTACTAGGGTTAACAGCCCTGGAAAAGGCCTCGAGTACGGACACTCGGCCAATTCCTAAACTCAGGGTC
This sequence comes from Litsea cubeba, assembly GCA_012931725.1. Classification (NCBI taxonomy): domain Eukaryota; kingdom Viridiplantae; phylum Streptophyta; class Magnoliopsida; order Laurales; family Lauraceae; genus Litsea; species Litsea cubeba. Next base: position 81,382,065 of record CM022946.1, on the reverse strand, counting down.
TTCACCCATCTCCAAGGGTTAATAGCCTTGGAAAAGGCCTCGAGTTCGGACACTCGGCCAATTCCTAAACTCAGGGTCTTCACCCATCTCCAAGGGTTAATAGCCTTGGAAAAGGCCTCGAGTTTCGGACACTCGGCCAATTCCTAAACTCAGGGTCTTCACCCATCTCCAAGGGTTAATAGCCTTGGAAAAGGCCTCGAGTTCGGACACTCGGCCAATTCCTAAACTCAGGGTCTTCGCCCATCTCCAAGGGTTAATAGCCTTGGAAAAGGCCTCGAGTCCGGACACTCGGCCAATTCCTAAACTCAGGGTCTTCACCCATCTCCAAGGGTTAATAGCCCTGGAAAAGGCCTCGAGTTCGGACACTCGGCCAATTCCTAAACTCAGGGTCTTTACCCATCCACCCCGGGTACATACGCCCTGGAAATGGCCTGGAGTTCCTACACTCAGCCTTTCCTAAAGTCCCCGTGTTTGGAACACACTCAAGGGTTAACAGCCCTGGAAAAGGCCTCGAGTTCGGACACTCGGCCAATTCCTAAACTCAGGGTCTTCGCCCATCTCCAAGGGTTAATAGCCTTGGAAAAGGCCTCGAGTCCGGACACTCGGCCAATTCCTAAACTCAGGGTCTTCACCCATCTACAAGGGTTAACAGCCCTGGAAAAGGCCTCGAGTTCGGACACTCGGCCGAATTCCTAAAATCAGGGTTTCATCCCACTCTACAAGGGTCTACCGCCCTGGGAATGGTCTGGAGTCCCTAAACTCAGCCGTTTCCTAAAGTCCGGGTTCATAAACCCTTCACACCTTGGCGCAAGGCAGTTCGGCCAAGGTCAGCCATTTCGGCCAAGGTCAGATTCCTGAAATCCGGGTTCATACACCCCTCAGAAGGCCATAGCCGCACTCACTCTCGCCTCGCCGAGTCCAGCGGAACGATGGATCTACCCCGGCGCAAGGCAATTCGGCCAAGGTATGGATCCAACTCGGCGCAAGGCCAGCCATTTCGGCCAAAGTCAGTCTTCAAAAAGGAAAAGAGCTGTGCCATCACTCAAACACAGAAAAGCAGCACAAAAACAGTGTTCCAGAACAGTATAAGGAAATTACAGAACAGAAAGCAAAGTACAAAAAGGAGGATCGCAGTCCTCTGAAAACAGAATGAAGCAAAAACCTTGCATACAGAAAGACAGAAATAAAGAGGAGCCCGGCTACTGTGGCTTCGGCGACTCCACTAGGTCGATCACCGAATCTGCTGGACCAGTGGATTCGGCCGAAACCGCGACCTTGCTGGGAGCGTCGCTGGCAGGAGATTCTTCGACCAGAGCCTCATTTGCTCCAGGGGCAGAAGAGGCCTCACCCTGAGGCACGGCAGAAGCATCACTGGCGACCGGGGCACCGCTCAAGACCGGGGCAGCTGGAGCATCTTCCGGAGCAGGAACCACTGCAGGAGCTCCAACTGGGGCACTTTCGACTGCAGGAGCGGAGCTCCGCTCAGGAGCCGAGTCCGAGTACTCCGGCAGGTCCCGATAGACAGGATGGTCTTCAGGGACCCCCGCACGTCTCAGTGCGGCCAGGCATCCTTCCTCGAACAGGATGGCGGTGATCTCCACCTGCTTCTCGTACAGCTCAGTGGCTCGATCCACCCCATCCTGGAAAGCGGACTGGGCCTCGGCCTGAAAAGAGGCCTTTTCCTTCTCCAGCTCGGCGTTCGCCGTCTTCAATCTTGCCGTTTCGGCTCGCCCAGCCAGCACTTCCCCACGCAGCCTCGTCCCCTCAGCAGTAGATTCAGCCTTCAATCTGGCCAGCTCAGACTCCAGTTCGGCGGTCTTCTTCTTCCTCCTCCAGCCCTCACTCGCAGCTCGGCGTCGGCTCGCACCCGCCTATGCACAACAAGCAACAGGAGAGTCAGCTCGGCATCGCCGAGATCAAGCAAAGCAATAAAGAGAAAAGAGGCGATGTTTACTTGGGACAGTCCCGGGGCGACGTAGGACCGCCAGCCTCCTGCTTTCGCCATCGCCGAACTCCCAGTCCCCCGAGACGCAGAAGAAGGCGACGCGTGTAACCGTCGACTCGCTTCCCAGCACAGGCAAGACAGAGCATTCATTGCTTCAGGACAGTTGGAGCGACACCAGGCAATGATCGCCGCATCCCCAGACGGATTCTTCTAGCTTTCAACCTCTAAAGGCTAGTACGCTTAAGAGGTCGAAAGCTAGGGGGCAATTGTGTGGGGAGATTTCCAGAGCCACAGGATTAAGCTAATCACAGCCATCAGATGAGGCTAAGCATTCTCACGTGCCATCCACGTGGCACCAATCTCACCCCGGCTACCAAGACAGAGGCCTCGGCCGAAGTCAAGCATCTCCGGGCCACTAGCGCCGAACTGGTCCACCCCTGGCGCCATCTCGGCGGTGAGCTCCACCTCGGCTGAGCCACCCCGGGTGCCTTCTCGGCAGAAAGCTCCTCCTCGGCTGAAGAAGCCGGGATGGAAGCCGAACCAAGAAAGAGTCTCCACATGCGCCCCTCTTCCCCCACGTCACCAGGCACGTGGAGGGATAGGGGCACGAGCTAGTGGGACAGACACGACATCCAGCCGCCCACAATCTTCGCCAGATCCCTGACAGGGCGGCATCCAGCGACTAAGGCCACATCAGGGCAAGGCCCGAGGGCAGATCCCACGATCCCCTACCGCCAAAGGCGCCCAACACGATCTGGCCCAACAAGACGCGCGTTAAATGTGACGTGGGCTGATCCGACGCGCATTTAATGCATAGTGGGCTGGATTGGACCGCAATTAATGCAATGTGGGCTGATCGTGACTTCCCAGTCGAATCACGGGACCCACACCACGATATCTCCCAAAGATACGTTCCAAACTCTATAAATAGAGGCTCGAACCACCATCAAAGGTAGGCACAATTTCATACACAGAGCAGTTACTCTGCCTCTCTTCTCCCTCTCCTTCCATTGTCCCAGTTCCCACACTGACTTTGGCATCGGAGAGCCTTGCGCCGCCCAGGCCAGGGTCCTTTGATCGTTTGCTCTTCTCTTTCAGGCTTTCGGACGGCATCCAGTCATTCCCAGTCATCATCATCATCGGATAAGTCCTCTAAGGCACCTCCTTATTGTGGGTCATTATTTTCTGCACCTACATCCACATTACGTCCTACCAACCATCTATTATAAAAATGAGAAAACAAATAAAAAGAGTGGTATTATTCGCATACATATATTATAGGTCTTGTGCCATATGACCTCAATAAAAATGTTTAAATATTAATTGTTGTATGTATTTCTGAAAACCTTATGTGAGTGTATAAATGCATAATATATGCGAAATGACACGCCAATGAGCAAAGAAGTGGGAGCAAATAGAGCTTGTATGTGTAAAGTCCGGCTGGGTGAGGTTTTTATAAGAAACCATGTGGGCCACATGGCACAGGATCTCATGTCAAATCAAGCATGACAAGATCAGGCCTAGAGAAATAAAAAGTCTCACAATAAACAAAAAGACTTGATATGCCCCCACAAAGAATACTCTCAACCTGATTAGAAGGATGTATGTTTCTAGCGAAGAATTCTTTAGGAACGAGCCAATATAAGAGATAAGAGAGCCTATAGGGTTGGCTGCGTTATCCAACCTGTGTGAGGGATAACCGGAGCACGGCCTCAGTACATATAAGTCTCGTCTCGGCATACGGGTCCCGTCACGGCACACAGGTCCCATCTCGGCACTTTGGTCTCACAGAAATCATGAGTCCGAATAGGAGAGGACCTTTGTTACAAATATGATTAAAGAAAGTAAAAGGGAATTGTTTATACAATGACGCTGACAACCATTGCTTTATTATATTCGAAATAGTGTGTAACCTGTCGGTTCGGCAGCAGTGACTCGTGCGACTTCACCATGTCACTTGTCCCTTGTCCCGATCTTTTTTTCCACTCGGCAATTCGGCAGTGGTGACATGTTCCAATTTGCAATCAGTGCCCCGTCTCAGCAGAACAGGGTCCCCGTCTCGACCTCGGCATACTCCATTTCGGCAGACCTTGGAAGAGGTTTCGGCCTCGGTAAAAAGCATGAATACCGACAGCCTCAGTGAAAACACGTCATAGAAACGTGTAATAAAGACAAGGGCATTTATTGCTCCACCGCCCATATCTCTGACAGAAGCGGCTTCCACAACTTCCAAAGCGCCAGGATATGGCTTGATGAGATAAGTGGGATACGATGAGACTGTCATTGATGTCAAAGTAGGCCACGATGGGACTGCGCCCCCTAGTACCTGACAAGGTGGGCTATTACAAGATAGTCAACCACCTCCTTGCCCCCTCTCTTCTTCTATATAAGTTCAGCTACAGCTCCAGAGCAAGGAGGGCAAACGAATACACCACTCTAGTACGCCCATCTTCTTCCCCAAAAATCTCCATCATTTGCTTAGTTCTCACACTAACTTAGGCATCGGAGAGCCCTGCGCTACCCACAGCCAAGGTCCTCTGACCGTTTGTCTCTCCCCTTTCAGGATCATAGCAGTTGACCTCCATCAGTCCTTTTGAATAAGTCCTATCAGGCACCCCCTAATCTTGTGAGTTACATTTTTTGCACTTACAATTGGCGCCGTCTCTGGAAAACGGCTACGAAAAGTCATCGTTCCAAACACCATGCATCGAAGAACCAGAAAGGGGAAAGAGCCAGCAAGCTTGCACTCTCAGTCAGGTTCATCTCCAAAGGGGGTGACAGCACTTTCCCGGCGAGACAGCCTTCAACTGGCAAATCCTCAACGAGGCAAACTCCGTCATCAGATGGACGACGAAAACAACCCGCTTCTCGCTAGGGTCAAGGCCCGAAGCCTTGTCATCCAAGAGCAGGACAAACTGATTCGTCAACTACAGCAGCAGCTACAGGAAAGAGAGGCGACCTTAACTCCATCCCCCCAATCTCCTTCAACTTCGAAGAAACGAAGGTAGAGATCAGGAGTCAATGCTCATCTGAAAGAATGGCTCAACCGACAAGTCGGGCGAATAGTACAGCAGACCATGGAAACAGCTGGTCTCAATCTCACCCGAGATCGGCCAGACCCCTACTACTCTGATCTCGGCACGACTCCCTTCTCTCCAGAAATCAAGAATTTCTCCCTCCCTAAAGATTTCAGCGTTCCAAGGTTCGTCCTCTACGGCGAGACCTCGGACCCAGCAGCACACCTCCGGCACTTCACTCAGAGAATGTCAATATGGGGCAGGATCGGTCACCTGAACTGCAGAATCTTCTCTTCCAGTCTCGGAGACCTCCCCCTGAGGTGGTTCTGCGCACTCCGGCAAGGATCAATCACAAATTAGCAGTAGCTCCAGAATTCCTTCATGGCGAAGTTCCAAGCTCACCAAGCCATCCCGAGGTCGCACACCGACATGATGGCCCTCAGAATGAAGCACACAGAGAATGTCACCCAGTTCGTCAAAAGGTTCTGGACTGTCTACAGCCAAATCGAAAGCGCCTCAAATACAATAGCGGTCATCTCCTTCCAGCAAGCTCTTCTGCCAGGCAACAAGCTTCGGAAAGACTTGGCCTTGCACCCTATGGTCACGATGAAGGCATTGATGGCCAGGGTGAACCGGTTTGTCATACAAAAAGCGGACGAAGCCCGAGCTCTGGAACGCTTTGACCTCTATGAAAGCAACCAGGCGATCTCCAGCTCGGTAGATGTCTCCAGCTCGATTGATGTCTCCAGCTCGGCTGATATCTCCAGCTCCGCAGATGTCCCCAACTCACCCGAAGTCTCCTCCAGCTCGGGAGGCAGCTAGATGTCCCCTATCATCACTTAGCTTCGACGGCACGATCCTCTACCATCAGCTTCGATGGCGCCGTCAGCTTCGAAGAGTGCCATGGAGATTGCCTCAAGGTCGGTACATGCCACCCAGGCATAAAGCCATTTCGGCAACTGATGAGATTGCCTCAGGGTCGGTACATACCACCCGGGCATGAAGCCATTACGACACAACTAACCATCGGCAGCTCGGCAAGAGCGCCATGGGGATTGCCTCAGGGTCAGTTTAGCACCACCCTGGCATGAAGAGATTGCCTCGAGGTCGGTACACAACCACCCGGGCATGAAGCCATTACGGCACAACTAACCATCGGCAGCTCGGCAAGATCGCCATGGGGATTGCCTCAGGGTCGGTTTAGGACCACCCCGGCATGAAGAGATTGCCTCGAGGTCGGTACACAACCACCCGGGCATGAAGCCATTACCACACAACTAACCATCGGCAGCTCGGCAAGAGCGCCATGGAGATTGCCTCAAGGTCGGTACACAACCACCTGAGCATAAAGCCATTACGGCACAACTAACCATCGGCAGCTCGGCAAGAGCGCCATGGGGATTGCCTCGAGGTAGGTACACAACCACCTAGGCATGAAGCCATTACGGCACAACTAACCATCGGCAGCTCGGCAAGAGCGCCATGGGAATTGCCTCAGGGTCGGTTTAGCACCATCCCGGCATGAAGAGATTGCCTCGAAGTCGGTACACAACCACTCGGGCATGAAGCCACTCAGGCACTGCCATTTCGGCATCTACTGCACGGTCCTCTGCCGTCAGCCATGATCGCATGGTCCTCTACCGCCATCAGTCATACGGGTCCCATCTCGGTACTTTGGCCTCACAGAACTCGTGAGTCCGAGCATGAGGGAACTTTTGTTGAGAATATTATTAAAGAACTCAAAAGCAAGTCCGTACGAGTTCTTTATGATTCTTTATGCGCCGGTTTTTGACACCTGTGCCTTTCTTTATCAATTTCTAAACCATGTGCATGTCCCTGATCGGTCTCAGCTGGTCACGGTTGTGTGTCCCATTTCGGTCTCGGCAACAGGTGTAAATACGAAGAAAGGTCCTCATGATATTTCAGCTTCCGACCTCAGTGAATTAGTAAAACTCCAAGAGGTCAAAAGCTGGGGGGCTTTGTGTGAGGGATAACCGGAGCACGACCTCGGTACATATAAGTCTCGTCTCGGTACACGAGTCCCGTCTCGGCACACGGGTCCCATCTCGGCACTTTGGCCTCACAGAAATCGTGAGTCCGAATAGGAGAGGACCTTTCTTACAAATATGATTAAAGAAAGCAAAAGGGAATTGTTTATACACTGACGCTGACAACCATTGCTTTATTATATTCGAAATAGAGTGTTCCCTGTCAGTTCGGCAGCAGTGACTCGTGCGACTTCACCATGTCACTTGTCCCTTGTCCCTATCTTTTTTTCCACTCGGCAGTTCGGCAGTGGTGACATGTTCCAATTTGCAATCAGTGCCCCGTCTCAGCAGAACAGGGTCCCCGCCTCGGCCTCGGCATACTCCATTTTGGCAAACCTTGGAAGCGGTTTCAGCCTCGGTAAAAAGCATGAATACCGACAGCCTCAGTGAAAACACGTCATAGAAACGTGTAATAAAGACAAGGGCATTTATTGCTCCACCGCCCATATCTCTGACAGAAGCAACTTTCAAAGCGCCAGGATATGGCCTGATGAGATAAGTGGGATACGATGAGACTGTCATTGATGTCAAAATAGGCCACGATGGGATTGCGCCCCCTAGTACCTGACAAGGTGGGCTATGACAAGATAGTCAACCACCTCCTTGCCCCCTCTCTTCTTCTATATAAGTTCAGCTACAGCTCCAGAGCAAGGAGGGCAAACGAATACACCACTCTGGTATGTCCATCTTCTTCCCCAAGAATCTCCATCCTTTGTTTAGTTCTCACACTAACTTAGGCATCGGAGAGCCCTGCGCTGCCCACAGCCAGGATCCTCTGACCGTTTATCTCTCCCCTTTCAGGATCATAGCAGTTAACCTCCATCAGTCCCTTTGGATAAGTCCTATTAGGCACCCCCTAATCTTGTGAGTTACATTTTTTGCACTTACACACCTATAAAACTAAGGAGGGGTATGTATATGTTGGCTACATCAATAAATTAAATGATGACATTGTGGATGCGGGTGTTATCGAGGGGCCCAAAGTCATCTCTACAAAGGAACCCGAAGCGAGGGTGGTCTTCGCCGCATTGGATAATGCGGGGAAAAATGGCTTTGTTAGGCTTCGTATTTTGATGGTGTTAGGAAAATTATGTGGCCCGACTGCCATTGGGCCCACGCCAGATCGAGCGAGTTTGGTTTTGATACTCATCTGAGACTAGCTAGTTCTTTCAATTGGTATCTGTCACACCCCGAAACCGGGCCCTGCAGTGATCCGACCTCGGGGTGCGAAATTTTGGGATAATTTGAAACTTTTGTTATGTTTCCCAAGATCCGCGTGAATGAGGATAAACAAATTCCATCACGATCAGAGTATATTTTCGCGGAAGCTACACATGGTGTTACGACTCGGAATCCGTGGCCATCGGGTTCCGTGTCGCACGCAACCAATATCACAAAGCCATCACATAAGCAGACTGGCACAAATCATAATCCAAATAAACTGAGCTGGTAGTAACAAACTATTATTTCCCACATATTCAAGTTACAATTAACAGATGTCTTAATTACAAACCCAAAGAAAAAGGCTAACAAAACCATACAAAAATATATCCAACTAAACAGAAATACCACCCGCATGAGATTTGATACGAACTCTGGTGCCAAACTTGACATCTAGATGATATCAATGGGCAGCCTCTCACGTCGGACCGGCGGTCCCACCGCCTCCTCCGATCAAACACCTAAAAATAGAAAGAGAGAAAACTGGCACCAAACAAACAAGGTCAGACACGACGGTCTGGCAAGCGAATAAACAAGTAATATGAACAAAAGAACATACATAAAACCTGGTGAAATCATCGTAAAACTGAATAGAGAGTCTAACCAATAATAACAATAAATCACGATAAAACGATCGAAAGACCGAACATAAATATCAAAGCAATACAAGAACAATCTCAGAAGTACGAATGTCTCGAAAGATAGTAGCCCGCATAAAGCATTTAATGGTTGGAAATACCTTTCAAATCCTAAATAATGGCAATAATATGATGAATGATCGACATCATAAACATTAACCAATTTAAAGCATGAAGAGTATAAACCACAAAAATCATAAAATAAGGTAATAAACAAATAAAACACTGGCAACCACACATAGCTATATTCTCCTATTACCGTAGTAACAAGAACAGACAGAAACGTAGCCACTGAACGTGGTACTAGAAATAGGATCAGAACCGTAGCCATACAAATGGGACCTGCATATCAAAAATCAGAACCGTAGCCATACAAATGGGACCGGCAGATAAAACCGTTGCCATGGTCGGTACAGACAGAATCCAAGCTGCAGCTGGCGGACAGATTAAAGATCCCAAGCCGGGTGATCAGCCCGACAAGGTGACCTAAGCCTAGTGGTGCCTTTAGTTTTCAAAACTCGAACCGATACGAATCAAACCATAATACTAATCCCTTTGGCTCAGGGGCTCACACCACATAGCTCTGGCCCCGTCTTGCCTCGAGGTTTTATTTTCGAAATCATAGCCTCTTTGGCTCATGGGCTCGCACTACAAAGCTCTGGCCCCGTCTTGCCTCGAGGTTTTTATTTTCAAATACTAGTCTTATCAAAACAATAGTCTCATCGAAGAAATCCCGAATGTGACAAACATACTCCAATCTCTTTTCAAATCGAATCGGAGAAAACATACGAATATCCATGGTAAACCGTTCAAATACACATCAAAGTGATTTGTATAAAATCATACGATCAACCCTTTCGAACATGGGAAACCACATGATTTTATAACAAATCACCGATGCTATTTAAATTAGTTTACCCAAGAATACAAATACAAATACAAATACAAATACATGTTCTGACTTAAAATAGAATGGATAGTGGAGGATGACTTAATGCCTTGCCAAGGAACCATCTCAATTCACATTTAACCTTTAAACATTGATTAATAAAAAAGCGCGTTTGATGCCAATGAAAACCCATAATATTTAAATGATAAAGTGCGCATTGAGACTCGGACGATTCCCGGGTAATTCCACATACACTCATCCTCACATCATTCACATTTCACGAATTTCCAAGTATCAAAAGTAATGTCAAAACTCTTAAAAACAGGCCCATAACTGGCCTTAAACCAAGCCCAAACAGTCTACTCATTTAACCCAAAACAGCCCTTTAAACATGGCTCAAAACAATCCTTAAAACAGTCCAAAACAAATCTTTGAATGGCCCACCAAACAAGTTTTAAAACAGTCCAAAACAAATCCTTGAATGTCCCACAAAGTATATCTTAAAACAGCCCTTGAAAACTAACTTTGAATGGCCCACAAAACTGATTTTTTTAGAACAACCCAAACTAGACCTTTAATGGCCCACAAAACTGATTTTTAAAACAACCCAAACTAAACCTTTAATGGCCCACAAAAATGAGTTATGAAGCAACCCAAAACTGACCATGAAACAGGCCCACCAACAGGTTTTAAAACAGCCCCAAAACCAAACTTGAATGGCCCACAAACATACTTTAAAACAGCCCCAAAACTGAACCTTTAATGGCCCAAGAATCAAGTTTTAAAACAAACCTAAACTAACCATGAAACAGGCCCACCAACAAATTTTAAAACAGCCCAAAACTAACCTCAACCAGGCCCACCAAATATGTTTTATAGCAGCCAACTATCAGGCCCTAAAATGACCCAACATCAGGTCTTGAAATGGCCCAACAACTGACTTGAATCAGGCCCAAGGAAGCCCCAAAAATCAGGCCCACAAAATATGCAAACTCGGGCGCGAACCAGACCCCAGGCTGAGCTGGGCCTCGCTCGAGCGAACCTAGGTCCGCTCGAGCGGAGCCCAGACAGTGTCTGGGTCGCTCGAGCGGCCCAGTGGGTCGCTCGAGGGAGGGCCAGGCAGAGCCTGGTCCGCTCGAGCGGCCCAGTGGGTCGCTCGAGCGGACTGGGCCTGCCCAGTCCAGCCCGGCAGTGCATTCATCTCTTTTTTTTTTTTCAATTTTTTGATTCTTTTGATTCCTTTTCTTTCATGCTAATTTCCAAGATTTGTTGGGCCCTTCCTTGACCTTCCAAACTCATCAAAACCATCCATAAATCATTCTAATTGGCCCAAACACAACACTTTTTAGATCAAAGTTTTCTCCATTCCTATGAACACTTACCTTTAACACAAAGAAATCCCTTCTTTTTTTTTTTCAAAATGACCAGAATGAAAGCAAGGTTCCCATGCATTGTAAAACAATAACATCTATTGAAATCAATGTAACAATGACTCATTCAATCAAAGTAAACCCATAGATTAAAGAAGATTAACACATAAAAGAAGAATCATAAAATAGAACTAAATGAGAGCAATCATCATATTAATTGAAAATTTCACTTGCCTTGGTCAAGATAGGAGTAAAATTACTCTTCAAACAAAGCTTTAGTGTCTCAAGCTCCAAGATCACAAAACCCCCAAAATAGCTCAAAAGAAACCCTAGAAAACCAATCCATTTTCCAATCTTCATGAAAACCCATTGCATAAATAACAAAACCATTCTAAATGGTTTGGAAAACCAAGATTTGGAGAAAGAAATCCATTGCTCACCTTATAGAAGCTCAAACCAAGAAGAAATGCATGGAAAGGTGGTCTCTCCTAGCTCAAATCTCTTGCAAATGACATTTTTGGAAAGCTTGGAGAGGGAGGAAGAAGAAGGTGAGATCAAATCTCCCTTTAGCATCCAAGGAGAAGAGTTTCCAAGCGGAGAGAGAAAGATGGCTGGGAGAAACCCTAACTCCCCCTTTATTGCAGGAAAAGAAGAAGAATGAGGGAAAGAAGAGAACCCATTGGTTTTATAAGGGATAAATGGGCTGGGCCCCATGGGCCCCAACTTACAAGGGTCAAATCTATCATTTGCGGGTCTCAAATGAAAACGACGAAGAAGACAAAAATGCTCAGCGAAATTTCTACTTTCCAAAAAGTATATTTTCCCCAATTTCTGAAATTTTCGAAATTCATGGACAGATTTAATGTGAAAGGTCAGATTTGCCCTTTTCCTCGAAAAACGTCATTTCTGAGCATCAAACCAAAATGGCCAAAACATGAAAGTTGTTAAACTTCATAAAATAAGTCAAAATACACCAAATTCAGAATGTTTAGAAATCAAAAGTAATTTCTCATAAAAAAAAATACGTATCGTATAAACCGGGTCAAACCAAAGTCAACGGTCTTCAAAATTTCAAAGGCTATGGAAAAATCCAATCAAACTCAAAAACAAGGTCAAACTAAATCAAAGCTCACTTAAAAAGCTAAACCACGATTAAAACAATACTAAACAAAAGGACTGGGGGTCGGGATCTTACATCCTCCCCCCCTTAGAACCCATTTGGTCCTCCAAATGGTCTAAACCAAATCAAAATCAAAAACCCAAAAGACAAAAGAAAACACTGACACCCTACGCTAAACCTCGGCAACTGAGAGATCCTCTTATCAAACCTGACGTTGAGATGCGCCTGCAAACAACATTCTGATTCGGTTGAAGGCTTCACACTATTCCACATATCTGCTCGGAAACAAACTTCTCTGACCAAACTGGTGTGCAACAATTCTTCTAAGCCTCCTTGGTGTCATCTGTCGTTCCAGCACTAAATCATTTCTTTTACTCACCTCGTCAGTCGCCGTCGGTTCAAGAACTGCAAATTCTGCCTCTTTCTATCAGTTTGGAATTCTGTGCCTTAAGTCCTACAAAGCTGTACACGGTGCTCTCGATGCTTGCATGAAGGTGTGATCGTAGACATGTTTTCACTGAAAAATTGTCGCCCCAAAAATTCTGAAATTCCATACGTTTGCTCTTACTGTGTTCCTCAAATGCATCATCAGTTTCTGGCCTCCAAGTATACCGTCAATCCTTCTTCGTTCTGAAATCACAACTCCAAATTCTATAGGTCTCCTGTCTCTGACTTGGTCCGCTACAACCCAGATGTCACACTGCTATACACCAAAGGTTAAACTGCCATAACCTGCTGAGTTGTTCCGTGTCAAAACTTCTCATGGCTTGTCTCTTCAGATTTCGCTCTTCGAGTCCTTTACCTTTGACATGTAAAGCTGACCTTGGAAATCCAATCTGATGTCAATCCCTGAAGAACTGAAACTGTCAATTCAAGTCTTGAATGATGTTGATTCTCTCGTAGATCCAACTTTGTCCTCAACTGAACTAGTACACCTCCGGACATCCATCAACTCCCCACTTCATACACCTCTGAACTCCAACCAAAGGCTATTACCACTCACTCCATTCAATGCGAAACAAATCTTAAAATTTTAAACATGATGACTAAAACAATCACTTAGTTGAATTTCATCATTTTAAAACATAATAGAAATTGAACTTCCAAATTGTCAAGTAAAGCTTAATAAATAAGGTTTATCAAAATTTGAATATGGAACAACATTATTCGTTTTGAAATTCATATTTTCATAATCCAACAAATCCTTGAAATACTCAACAACCTCAAATTAGGATTTTCAAAAATAAATCAAATTCATGTAGTATGACCATACATCAAATTTTATTGGAATCCATTTCCAACCAAACATGTACAAGATTTTGAAATCGTCAAGGTCTTGAAATGTAAGTGTCAACATTTAAGAGAATTAAAACAAGAGCAAGATTCTAAGGTCATTGTAAGATAATATCTTATGAAGATTGAACAAAAATTCGAAACACAAATCCTTATGAAAACAAAATCATGTGACTTATGAAAAGAGTATAATGACATAATTTATTTCAAAATAAGCTTTAAAGAAGAAACATAAATCCATTGTTTAAACTCTACAAAGATAGATCATAGACATTAAGGAAAAACTAAATAAAAGATGAAACCATCGCGAAAATCATTCTCACTAAGAAAAGGGACATCCAAACCACTGAGGTACTCCCTTGTATCTGCATGTTGTCCAATCCAATACCCTGTAAGTCGGTAAAATTCACAGGGTTGCTTCTGCTGCCAAAAGTTATCTTGACCACAATGAACCATTCACTTGATATTATCTCTGAAGAACTACACTGGCTAAGCTGCAAGTCACGGGAATTCTTAACCAAAACTATGACAAGGCTCGTCGAATCCGGGAAATCCCTGAGTTTCTGGCACTAATTCCTAGTCTTACTAACTAAGATCACTTCTCCCTTCAAAGAATCAATAGCTAATACGCCTCTTGCAGTCCTTCATCTTGGAAAGTTGGTCTGAATTCACCCAAAAATCCACATTTACTTACTCTGGTGCGCTGCATGACGATCTTTGATTAACTGAGAGGGGATCTTCGAAAGCTGCTCAAGTCCTACCTTGGCAGGCAAATGCACATGTCTCCTCTCATTAACCACAATGAAGATGCTGAAGGCCGAAAGTCTGCTGATGTTCTCCGAAAACAACATACAAAGTCCAGAGGGTTCTCAGTCTCCGACACAAGCACAGACAAAAGACACTGAACAAGAGTATGGAGACTTCAAATTCTCCAGCACTAAGGAGGAAATTTGGTCATCCAAATCTCCTAACAACAGAACTAAAAGAAAAGACAAGCAAAATCTCCCGAACTGAAAGAAAAGCCGACTCAAATCCAACGAAACAAAGACACGAGAAAACAAATCGACACAATCTAACGAATCCTCACCACACGTCTTAATGTCTCTAGAGTATTTTATTTCCTAGAAACTAACCTGGCTCTGATACCAAACCTGTCACACCCCGAAACCGGGCCCTGCAGTGATCCGACCTCGGGGTGCGAAATTTTGGGATAATTTGAAACTTTTGTTATGTTTCCCAAGATCCACGTGAATGAGGATAAACAAATTCCATCACGATCAGAGTATATTTTCGCGGAAGCTACACATGGTGTTACGACTCGGAATCCGTGGCCATCGGGTTCCGTGTCGCACGCAACCAATATCACAAAGCCATCACATAAGCAGGCTGGTACAAATCATAATCCAAATAAACTGAGCTGGTAGTAACAAACTATTATTTCCCACATATTCAAGTTACAATTAACAGATGTCTTAATTACAAACCCAAAGAAAAAGGCTAACAAAACCATACAAAAATATATCCAACTAAACAGAAATACCACCCCCATGAGATTTGATACGAACTCCGGTGCCAAACTTGACATCTAGATGATATCAATGGGCAGCCTCTCACGTCAGACCGGCGGTCCCACCGCCTCCTCCGATCAAACACCTAAAAACAGAAAGAGAGAAAACTGGCACCAAACAAACAAGGTCAGACACGACGGTCTGGCAAGCGAATAAACAAGTAATATGAACAAAAGAACATACATAAAACCTGGTGAAATCATCGTAAAACTGAATAGAGAGTCTAACCAATAATAACAATAAATCACGATAAAACGATCGAAAGACCGAACATAAATATCAAAGCAATACAAGAACAATCTCAGAAGTACGAATGTCTCGAAAGATAGTAGCCCGCATAAAGCATTTAATGGTTGGAAATACCTTTCAAATCCTAAATAATGGCAATAATATGATGAATGATCGACATCATAAACATTAACCAATTTAAAGCATGAAGAGTATAAACCACAAAAATCATAAAATAAGGTAATAAACAAATAAAACACTGGCAACCACACATAGCTATATTCTCCTATTACCGTAGTAACAAGAGCAGACAGAAACGTAGCCACTGAACGTGGTACTAGAAATAGGATCAGAACCGTAGCCATACAAATGGGACCGGCAGATCAAAAATCAGAACCGTAGCCATACAAATGGGACCGGCAGATAAAACCGTTGCCATGGTCGGTACAGACAGAATCCAAGCTGCAGCTGGCGGACAGATTAAAGATCCCAAGCCGGGTGATCAGCCCGACAAGGTGACCTAAGCCTAGTGGTGCCTTTAGTTTTCAAAACTCGAACCGATACGAATCAAACCATAATACTAATCCCTTTGGCTCAGGGGCTCACACCACATAGATCTGGCCCCGTCTTGCCTCGAGGTTTTATTTTCGAAATCATAGCCTCTTTGGCTCATGGGCTCGCACTACAAAGCTCTGGCCCCGTCTTGCCTCGAGGTTTTTATTTTCAAATACTAGTCTTATCAAAACAATAGTCTCATCGAAGAAATCCCGAATGTGACAAACATACTCCAATCTCTTTTCAAATCGAATCGGAGAAAACATACGAATATCCATGGTAAACCGTTCAAATACACATCAAAGTGATTTGTATAAAATCATACGATCAACCCTTTCGAACATGGGAAACCACATGATTTTATAACAAATCACCGATGCTATTTAAATTAGTTTACCCAAGAATACAAATACAAATACAAATACAAATACATGTTCTGACTTGAAATAGAATGGATAGTGGAGGATGACTTAATGCCTTGCCAAGGAACCATCTCAATGCACATTTAACCTTTAAACATTGATTAATAAAAAAGCGCGTTTGATGCCAATGAAAACCCATAATATTTAAATGATAAAGTGCGCATTGAGACTCAGACGATTCCCGGGTAATTCCACATACACTCATCCTCACATCATTCCCATTTCACGAATTTCCAAGTATCAAAAGTAATGTCAAAACTCTTAAAAACAGGCCCATAACTGGCCTTAAACCAAGCCCAAACAGTCTACTCATTTAACCCAAAACAGCCCTTTAAACATGGCTCAAAACAATCCTTAAAACAGTCCAAAACAAATCTTTGAATGGCCCACCAAACAAGTTTTAAAACAGTCCAAAACAAATCCTGGAATGGCCCACAAAGTATATCTTAAAACAGCCCTTGAAAACTAACTTTGAATGGCCCACAAAACTGATTTTTTTAGAACAACCCAAACTAGACCTTTAATGGCGCACAAAACTGATTTTTAAAACAACCCAAACTAAACCTTTAATGGCCCACAAAAATGAGTTATGAAGCAACCCAAAACTGACCATGAAACAGGCCCACCAACAGGTTTTAAAACAGCCCCAAAACCAAACTTGAATGGCCCACAAACATACTTTAAAACAGCCCCAAAACTGAACCTTTAATGGCCCAAGAATCAAGTTTTAAAACAAACCCAAACTAACCATGAAACAGGCCCACCAACAAATTTTAAAATAGCCCAAAACTAACCTCAACCAGGCCCACCAAATATGTTTTATAGTAGCCCACTATCAGGCCCTAAAATGACCCAACATCAGGTCTTGAAATGGCCCAACAACTGGCTTGAATCAGGCCCAAGGAAGCCCCAAAAATCAGGCCCACAAAATATGCAAACTCGGGCCCGAACCAGACCCCAGGCTGAGCTGGGCCTCGCTCGAGCGAACCCAGGTCCGCTCGAGCGGAGCCCAGACAGTGTCTGGGTCGCTCGAGCGGCCCAGTGGGTCGCTCGAGCGAGGGCCAGGCAGAGCCTGGTCCGCTCGAGCGGCCCAGTGGGTCGCTCGAGCGGACTGGGCCTGCCCAGTCCAGCCCGGCAGTGCATTCATCTCTTTTTTTTTTTTCAATTTTTTGATTCTTTTGATTCCTTTTCTTTCATGCTAATTTCCAAGATTTGTTGGGCCCTTCCTTGACCTTCCAAACTCATCAAAACCATCCATAAATCATTCTAATTGGCCCAAACACAACACTTTTTAGATCAAAGTTTTCTCCATTCCTATGAACACTTACCTTTAACACAAAGAAATCCCTTCTTTTTTTTTTTCAAAATGACCAGAATGAAAGCAAGGTTCCCATGCATTGTAAAACAATAACATCTATTGAAATCAATGTAACAATGACTCATTCAATCAAAGTAAACCCATAGATTAAAGAAGATTAACACATAAAAGAAGAATCATAAAATAGAACTAAATGAGAGCAATCATCATATTAATTGAAAATTTCACTTGCCTTGGTCAAGATAGGAGTAAAATTACTCTTCAAACAAAGCTTTAGTGTCTCAAGCTCCAAGATCACAAAACCCCGAAAATAGCTCAAAAGAAACCCTAGAAAACCAATCCATTTTCCAATCTTCATGAAAACCCATTGCATAAATAACAAAACCATTTTAAATGGTTTGGAAAACCAAGATTTGGATAAAGAAATCCATTGCTCACCTTATAGAAGCTCAAACCAAGAAGAAATGCATGGAAAGGTGGTCTCTCCTAGCTCAAATCTCTTGCAAATGACATTTTTGGAAAGCTTGGAGAGGAAGGAAGAAGAAGGTGAGATCAAATCTCCCTTTAGCATCCAAGGAGAAGAGTTTCCAAGAGGAGAGAGAAAGATGGCTGGGAGAAACCCTAACTCCCCCTTTATTGCAGGAAAAGAAGAAGAATGAGGGAAAGAAGAGAACCCATTGGTTTTATAAGGGATAAATGGGCTGGGCCCCATGGGCCCCAACTTACAAGGGTCAAATCTATCATTTGCGGGTCTCAAATGAAAACGACGAAGAAGACAAAAATGCTCAGCGAAATTTCTACTTTCCAAAAAGTATATTTTCCCCAATTTCTGAAATTTTCAAAATTCATGGACAGATTTAATGTGAAAGGTCAGATTTGCCCTTTTTCTCGAAAAACGTGATTTCTGAGCATCAAACCAAAATGGCCAAAACATGAAAGTTGTTAAACTTCATAAAATAAGTCAAAATACACCAAATTCAGAATGTTTAGAAATCAAAAGTAATTTCTCATAAAAAAAATACGTATCGTATAAACCGGGTCAAACCAAAGTCAACGGTCTTCAAAATTTCAAAGGCTATGGAAAAATCCAATCAAACTCAAAAACAAGGTCAAATTAAATCAAAGCTCACTTAAAAAGCTAAACCACGATTAAAACAATACTAAACAAAAGGACTGGGGGTCGGGATCTTACAGTATCAGAGCTATATCCGTGCGTTTAATGGTTTGAATCTTGCGATAAGGCTGTGGATCGACGGGATCTGTGTCTTCTTCTTCATGAGTTTTCTTACCGGTCGGCATTCTATTTTCTATAACGGAAACAAGGAGGAAGAAGACCGAGCTCTGCTTCTCGGGTACAGAGATCGAGACCAGAGGGGCCTTCACAGTCATTAAATTGCGCCAAGGAGAAAGACACGCGCTGCTGTTGGTTTCTGCCTCGTGATTCGTGCAAAAAGAGTGGCAGCATCGAAGCAGATGGGACGCGTTTCATGTTGAAAGCAAGTCTATGCTGGTGTCCTTGAGATTTACGCCATAGCAACCAAGCAGCATATGTCGCTACTGGTTTCGGTTTCTGGACGCGCTCTGAAAAGAGGAGACTCCCGCCTCCTATTTCGGTGCATGCCAAGGCGGGTCAGGTCAGTCCAGGTCGACCCAACCATAGATCAACCCGGTTCAAGCCCAGCGCAAGGTCAAACGCTGGTATAGTGATAACGTGACATCAGCGAAACTCAGAAAGTGACGTGGGCGTTGTACGGGCCGCTGACGCAAAGGAAAGGCGTTGCTGATGCAATTGCGGGCCCAGTCCACGGTCAACAGAAACTTTGACTGGTCATATCATGCTCATCTGGATCGACAAGCAGTTTGGTTCTACGGAATCGTGGCGACGAGCACTACCCAGTAGCGTTGACAGATTTGGGATCCAATGGTCAGATATTTTTTGGACGAGTTGCAGTCATCTTTGACGTTTTAAGTTTGTCGCGCGATATCTAGGTCATATGAGCTCCGATGGACGATCCATTTGCGCCTACTGACTCCTGGCAACGAGAGCTAGACAGAGTTAGTGAGAGATTGACGATCCAATGGTTAGAAAAGTTCTTGGTCAGCGATCGCTGTCCGTGGTATCTTGACTTTTTTTTTATTTATGCGTTGGATATGTCTTATAAATTTGCCCTGTATGACCCACTCGAAAATGATATTTTCAACGAGGAGTGCCCACTCGTGTAGAGATATCAGATTGGTGCCTTATATAAGAATTGTGCGTTTTTTTTTTCGTGATACGATCCAACTTGTATTTTCTTTTGATAAAACATTGACGACCACTGCGGCATCATTTAATGGTAATTTGGGCATTACCTTGTGCAGTGGGGGTATAATAATTGATCTGCTGAATATTTGAAGTGTGGATCAAGGGGTCGAGGATTTGATTGAAAGAATGTGAGCACAATCCAACGGAACAAAAGAGAAATATATCTCTAGTTAGTGGTTTAAATTTGATAAAACTACTAGATCTCGGATAAAAATAATCTATGATGCATGCATGCACTATTTAATTGCCTGATGGGTCCATGATTGACAACTGGGTTGATCGGATCGATTATAAAAGTGTTGACCATGATGGGAAAACTAATTGATCAATGTGTTCCAATTCTATATCTATTGTCATGGTCTTCCACTTCAGTGAGGGTATATCTCTTAAGTCCCAAGCCTCTTAAATATTTAAATTTCAATGAAATTTGAGGCAAGAAATAAAAAATAATTTTTTTAAGGCAAGGGGACATGAGAATATGGCAGGATAGACAACCTAGTGGATCGGATACAAAGGTTATAGTCATATAACGGTGGATCTGAGGAAGGTGTAAGAACGGAACTGGTGGATCGATTTGTGGTTTTCCATGTGATCTCAAGGATGAAAATTGATTTTTTTTTTTAAATTCATGACAACAAAATCCGGAGATTGTAAGCATCTATAAATATGGAACAAATTTTGTGATGTGTTTTCAAAATGACATGAGTCTAAATTACATTTGACTCTGAAAATCCAATTTGTTATATTTTGGGGATGCTTTACTAATTACTACTCTGCGATAAGTAAATTTCGTGGCTCAATTGGTGATAGAATAGATTAAGGAAATTTGTTCTAGGGCAATATAGTTGTAATTTGCATGCATGGGCGATTGTTGCAATTTTTTTTATTTCTGAGATGATATTTACTTGCTTGATATGCTTGTAATGTGTAAATCTTCTAGTTTTAATCATTCTGTATGTGTTAGATGAGTGGTTTGTCACACTTATGGCATTGAAAATATGACACATCAACAAAGACAGAATAAATGGACTGGTTGGGATGATACCTTTACCTGACCTTGGTATATTGGAACCATGTCTGGGTGGAAAATGACCGAATACCCTTTTTTTCCAGAATAACTAGAAGTGTGGTCGAGTGATATCATACACTCTAAAATATGCTGACCATTTTATTTGTCCTAATTTAGACGGGTGGGAGTGATTTGTTACTCCGATTGGTGACTTTAACAAATAATACATTTAAATTTATCTATTATGATATAAGCTTGAGGCACTGTAAAAATGCTTTGAGTGATATGCTGCTAAGTCATGGACTAATTGGGCTGAAAAGTTAATGGATGAGATCCGTTAAATGAGGGAGTGTACCTATGAGCGATTCAAGAATATTGTGCATGGAGAGGGTCATACAAATATATTTAATTTTGTACACCCCACAGCTAAAAATAGTGTGGTTAGAAAAATTTTAAATCATTTTATGTTTAGATATATTATATCCATGTTAACCACACGTATCTTCCGCTTTGTGCTGTAAGGGGGGTATTATTGAGTGCACAATATATTTTGAGTCGAACATCTCCTAAAATCTAGCCCAAAAGACCCATTAATGAGTTATGGACCGGTGCCAAACCTAAAACTTGACCTATGACATTGAGGGGATGTGTTGTACACAAACTATTGCGGGCCACAATTATAATATCAACTGCAAATGGAAACGAAGAAAATCATTCTTTCGTTGGAAAATTGAATCATCCAAAGGGATAACGTGTGATCAATCACAAATATCGAATTATAACCAGAGTCGGAATGTGTGTTTCCTTGTGGATCCCATACAAATCCTAGAGATGCACCACAACATCTCTAAGGATGGAGGGTGTTGCAGAAAGTGGGAGTTTTAAAGGTTGGCAGCGTTGAAAGTGTAAGTCCTGCCCAGGGCCCACTTAAAAATGAACAACCCGGGTTATTGGGAGTCCTGTAGGATTGATAACATTCGACGTGGTTGGATGATTGATGTAGTTATTTGGTAAAAATCGTACAAGATCTTAATCTATCATTCATTGTTAATCTATGCAATATGGTGATTGACTGTACACTGTAGAGGTGAATATAAAATAATAATCGGGCATGGCAATTAGTCGATCCACCTTAGGATTGAAGGGCTATGGGTTCTTGGCATTAAAATGATAATGACAGATTGGTAGATAAGCACGATCGGTGGCACTAGGATTTAAAAATGGAAGGATTTAGTTACGTGGAGATTATCTCTCTGGGTGTGAATTCCTATCCATGTGAATCCTAAGGGCAATGGTTGGTTGTGAGAATCTGTAGTTGCACCTGGTGGATGTAAAGGCTATGTTCCTAAATGGCGAAAAATAGGAAAAGCTTTACATGTAATCTGTGGATTTTGTGGTGCAACAATCATGAGGATAAGTGTGTACAAATTATCTTTACATGAGAATTTCATGAGGCCAAACATGAAATTAGTTTATCCCCGACATATGAGATATGCATTTAGGTCAAAGTAGTGGTAGTGGTTATATATATTTGTCATTGGATAGCTTATTGATTGTTGGTGGCGAATTAAAAGCAATCTCCAAGCAACAGTGTTGAAGTCTTGATTCGAGATGGAAAACATGAGTTCAAGCATGATGTACTGGGCATATGCAGCAACCATGTAAGCCGAATCTGGTACGGACTTTGTCACATGGGTTCGAGTAGGACGTTGTGTTAAAACAGTTGGATATGGAGATGTACAAGCCAATCGACACTCCCATTTGCATGTGTATAAAATTGTCCAACAATCGGGATCCCATTAGTGAGAAGGACATGCTCATTACCGGAGACAGGCCTTACTCGAGGATAATGGGAGGTGCATAATGCATGACATCCTCATCATGCATAAAATGCTGTAATCCCGGATTTATGAGATCAAAAATGGATCGTCGTTGGTCTCATAATCAAATTCCTAAGTTATCCGGGTATGCCTGTTATGGAAAGTGAATAAGAGGAATCTAGGTACATCAAAGACATTTGCTAAACCATTTTTGTGGTACGGTTGTTGTCTTAGGACTGCATGGTTGTATGGTTGTCTCTTGGGATGATGACTTGGACGAGAGGGAGTCCATGTCTAGTTATATTTTAACCCATTGGCAAAGGTCTTGATTTTCTGGTATATAGAAAACCGACATTGTAGCTCTGTTGAGAACAGAAGCTGGGATACAACCTGCGATGTAGTAAACCAAGTGGCCATCAAGTTGGATCTCTTCATGGATATTTGAAGTTGGTAAGAACCGATGAGCCGATGCAAATGGTATGAGTCCGCCCTTATATCGGTGAATGGAACCACAATTCCACAATCCCTCAAGATATTGAATTGTTATATTTGTATACCTAAATTGTGGGTGAGAAACTTAAGATTTCAATATCGAGGATCCCACTGGCAGAATTGACGTGCATTCCTTCATTAAGGTTTTACTAGGCTGGAGATGTATGTACGGACTAGAGTATATGTTAATGTACATTGGCACGTTTGATTAACATGGCATTCATGCCAAGTGGGAGATTGTTAGGAAAATTGTGTGGCCCGACTGCCATTGGGCCCACGCCAGATCGAGCCCGGCGGTGAGCCGCGGATGAACTCCCAACAAGTCTTGATCTAGTTGAGTCAGATAAGGATCAAACTCTTGGTGGTATAGTTTGGATCAAGTTTGGATCAAGTTCAGACTCTCTGTTGGCAGAATTCTCACGCTGGTCAGGAGATGTGGGATTCCAGGAGGGGTAGAGTCCGTAATAGTCGTGACTCCTAAGGATTGCTCTATATAAGGGAGATGGGAACCCTTGTTTGATTATCCAATAGATCTTAGAAAATTTGCAGCGAGTTCGCATGTCTATCTCACACTGGAACGCAGAAGGTTCTCGACGAGTTCGGTTCCGACACCCATCTGGGGCCAGCTAGTTCTTTCAGATGGATGCAAAAGAAGTGGTGCAAGCATTGAAGGGAGAATACGATTGGTCCATAAATCCGATTATTTTAGACATCAGACCGTTGGCTTCTTGGTTTTGTTTTATGGACTTTGATTATATTCCCAGGGCTCTCAATGGTCTGGCACATAGGCTTGCCAAAATCTTCTATTCTGTTAGGCAGGGTGTAAGTTGAGAGAGGGCTTCCAGTATCCTCTTACTTGGAGGATAGACTGTTGTTAGTCTTTTTCTTCTCTTTTTTGTTGCTTGGTTGTCAAAATTTTCTCTTTAATGAATACTCCTTTTCTACCAAGAGAGAGAGAGCATATAGGGTTGGCATCATATTTCATCCCATAGGTAGAGGCAGAGGCGAAAATATCCACAAAGCTTCTCAATTGCCATAACGCACATAGATCTCTGGCCACATATCGCAATCTTATACATTCAAATCCATCAATTGTTTCACAAGCCTGCCCATTCTCATCTCTGAAATTGAAAATACTATCAGAGGCTCTAATCCCCAAGAATCCTCGAGTTCGGATGGTTTCAACGCTCACTTCTTCCAAGTCCGCTGGCCATAGGCAGAGATGTTTTAGATGCCATCAAAAACTTCTTCATTCAATTATGCATGCTGCTTTGCCAAGTGAAATACCTTCATTGCTCTTGTTCCTAAGTTTGAGGCGCCTTCTCCCCCAGCTGATTTCCGCCCTATTTCACTCACCAATGAGCTCTATAAAATCGTTGCTAGAATTATAGCCAATAAAATGAATCCTTTCTTGGAAAAGTTGGTTAGGCCCTGTCAACCCGCTTTCATTCCAAGAAAGAACATTGCAGATAACATTCTACTATCTCATGATCTATTCAAAGGTTTCCATCTCAACAAAGGCAAACCCAGAATGTGCTTAAAACTTGATATCAACAAGGCGTTTGACAATGTAAGATGGGATTTTGTCGAAGCGGCTCTTAACTTCCCTTTAACCATGATTGGTTGGTTAATGGAATGTATTGGCAACCCTGCTTTTTCTATTTTAGTTAATGGTAAGGCTTGTGACTTCTTCAATAGCAGTCGAGGCCTTAGGCAAGGTTACCCCCTGTCTCCTTACCTTTACTGCATTGTCGTGGAGTTTTTCTCTTCCAGCTTGAATGTTTATTGCACTAATGGGTTGATCCCATCACCATACTCTAACGGAAATATTTCATTCTCTAACCTCCTCTATGCAGATGATGTTATGATATTTGCAGTGGCTCATATTCCGGTGGCTGGACATATCAAAAAATTACTTAAGGATTTTTGTTACATCTTTGACATATCAAGAAATTATTTGAGAGTTTTCCTTACATCTTTGGTTTGAAAGTAAATGAAAGTAAGAGTTCCATCTTATTCTCCAATGTCGTTGATGAAGTTAGAAAGGCTGTCTCTTCAATTCTTAACTTTAAAGAAAAACACCTTCCACTAAAATACCTAGGCCTTCCCCTTTTCTCCTCTTGGCTAAAGCTATTTTCCTCTAATTGAGAAAACCAGGAGAAGATTGGCTAGTTGGAAAGCTGCATTGCTTTCCTAAGTTGGAAGAGTTGAGTTGATCAACTCAACACTCTCCTCCTTCCACATTTTCTAGGATACGGGCTTCATTCTTCCAAAGAGCTATATAGATCTCATTGAGAAGCATACCAGGAATTTTTCCTGGGGAAGTTTTCAAGATTTTAGGAAGCTTTACAATATTTCCTAAAGGAAGAACTATCGTCGTTTGAATCAAGGTGGGCTGGGTATTAGGTCTATCAGGCACTCTGCTGAATCTTCTGTCATCAGGCAAGTGTGGAGCATTGCTTTTAAAAGGAAACCATTATTGATGGAAAAAGCACTCGATTTTGTTCGGATCATTGGCTTCCCGGCAATAGGTTGATAGACCAATTCAGAGCTAGAGCTACTTATGACCAGGGCTTGGGCCGAGATGTTTTGGTGAGTCATTTCATCACAAGTGGTTGCTAGGGTTTTCGCAACCCTTCTCTTCTCAGCTTATAAATATCTTCATTTTGGTCTCTTTGATGCCTAAACGTTCTGTAGATCTTTGCGATGAGGTGGTCTGGTCTTCCTCTACGCTCGGGCAACTTTAGCTTAAAGTCCACCTATCATGATACCTCTCAGCAGGTTAACTCTTCTTGGTGCAATCTTCTTTGTTTCAAAGGGATTATTAACAAGTATTGTATGACCACCTGGTTGGCTCTTCATAATGGCTTGAAGGCTAAAGATGTTATAGCAGCAAAAAAGATTTTCCATGACCCAATCTATGTGCTTTGCAATTGCTCTCCTGAAAGTTACAGACACATTCTGACTGCTTGCATCTACAACATGAGCATTTAGGATTCTGTAGTTGCTTCTTTTCATGCTACTGCCCAAGGAGATAAGCCCATTGTTGAGCAGATAGAAGACTTCCTTTCTAAATTTGACCATAGAAATGAAGATGATATTACCATGGTAAAGTTATGTTTCCCTGCTTTAATTGGAGTGTATGGCATGAGCGTAACTATCGGATTCTCAGAAATAAAGCTCGGCAATGGGAAGTTGTCCTTCACGATACTAAAGCCCAAATTCGCTCAAGAGAAAATTACCTCAATCTCGAGGTTTCTTCTCACATTGCAGCAGCTTAGGACCTAATTGCACACTCAAACGACATGCTTTTTAAACCTATCCCATGTGGCTCTTCAAACTGGAAATTCTTCTCTCCTTTAGAGATTATTTTATTGTGGGCTTCTTTAAGAGAAAAACAAACTCTATTCTTTGGATAAAGACTTTTGCTAATAGTGATCCTTTCAATGCAACTTCTACTTTTTTTTTTAAAGAAACTTCCAAGCATTCAAATTCTCTGGTGGTGCTAGCAGAAAAATAATTAATCAGTTCTGCTCTTACCAACCCCAACCTTTCTCCTTGAAAACATAGGTTTCGAGCACACAAGATAACTTTCCTTTTCACTATAGTCTCAACTCAACTATCTGCTCTCATTTTGACAAAGAAGCTTCTGCTTAATCCTTATTTATAACTCATCTAATAAACCACAATTGCGTTAGTGGCCACTCATTATGCTTTGTGCTCCCTCTTTTTAATGTCTTAGGCTTTGGATTTGTTGTTCTAGGCTTTTAGCCGGTTGTAGGCTTCCTCCTTTTTTTTTCCTCTGTTTTGTGGTGCTATGGGTGTAGGCATGTCAAACGGGCCTTCCCTGGCACGGCCCTCCATGGGCCGAGCTAGAGCGAGCCGGGCTGTGCCGGGCCGGCGGGCCAGGCGTTCCTCCATTATATTTTTTTTCTTTTTTTTTCTTATAAAAAAGAGACTTAATCCTAATCCAGTTAATATATTATTTAGAGTCTCTCCCTTCTTTTGTAGACCCATTAGCACTTCTTCCCTTGAACGTGAATCCATCAATATTGGATCTACCAAAATCCTGATCTGTTTGGATTAATAAATTCTAATACCACAACGATTAGCCACTAGCTATATGATGCAAAGTCATTCAAAAAAAAATGAATGAGCATTTTCAAGCCCTGTTTTCAAAATGATTCATGAAGTTCAACATATGAAAAATATATTGTAATTTATTGAGAAATTGTTCCACATATTTTATGAATCTTAGCCAGCACTTATATGAGTGATAATGTAGGAATGGTGCTAATTGTAGTTCTATCCCCTTCCCACGAGCATATTTTTCCTATAAACACCCCTAATTAAATGAACTAAAAAGCTAATGAAACTTTGTCAATAAGAGAACACATTTGTGGACGATCAACTACTACTTTGCTAAAATTGCTTATTTGCCAACATATGATTTATTTTTAACAAAACCATGCTTAATGGACAAACCTCACTCACACTTATGTTGCATTTGACCTATGATTATTTCTTTAATATTCATATTCGGATGAGATACTAAAGAAATTATTAGAGATAAATGCAGAATACCCACCTGTACTTTGCACGTATTTCAGACTACCCCTTGTAGTTTCGTATTTTGTACTAAACCTACCTGTATTTTAATCATAATGCAAATAGAGACGTCCGTGACGGAAAAGATGGAAAGACGAATTTACCCCTCTGTATATAACTCATGTCTTACCATTTTCGATCATTTTGCCCTTTTTTTCGCTTGCGGTTAGGGTTCTTGGCGCTTCTTCAACCTCTGAAACTCAGATTTCTCCCTAACAAATTAGTTCTTCCTCCAGGTCTGCAACAGATTCCGCTTCTCATGGAAACTCATCCCTTCTCATGGAAACCCATCCATCGATTCTTCCATTAGCAAAGGACTCACAGTCTTACTTCCGAATGTACAATTATAGGAGGAGCTCTATGGATCTAAGCTAACTGAAAGAGAGTAGCTGAGAGAAGGCGAAGACGGTGAGAACCCTGATCCCCCATTTGCAGAAGAGCTTAACCATCTCCTTCAAGACCCTGACCCCCTCCTGGTGCCCGAACCGATGGATGCAGCCTCCTCGCCTTGGCCCACCTCCCATTCTCGTCCATGATCACTGCCACGTGTCTCGGCATCAGGTCCCGACTCAGCCCCTCCGGGAAGAGGTCGGCATTGACCGACACCTCTTCTTCTTCTTCTACTCCGACTTCCGCTGAGGAGGAAGAAGCGAGTGGGATTGGTTTTCGGACAGCACCCGCGCGCTTTCTAAATCTACTACTAGTACGGTCGACTGAAGGTACGGACGACACCGAGAAGCAGTCATTGGGTTTGAATTTGTCCAAGGAGGAGGAAGAAAAGGAGCTCCTACAGCAGAGGGCAGAGGGACACGAAGAGGACAGCGAAGACCTCTGGCTTGGAAGGGTTGGGATGAGTACGGCAAAAGGCAACAGCTGAAGTGAAGAACAACAGGGCATTTCTCTCCTCTCTTACGATTTTCTTCTTCTTCCTTTTGCTTCTAGACTCGACATGGTTCAATGGCTGGCAGCAAGAAGAAATTTCCACAAAAGGCACCTGAAACAAGATCTGATTTTGAGAGAGTGTTCAAACCTAAAGGAACTTCTGGAATTCTCAGATGATCGGGCTGCAAAAGTTTCTCTAATCATGACTGCCATCAGGAAAAATATGGAAGGCGCTCTTCTGTTAGATCTGCCTAATGATCTATTACACGAGGCCAAACTTCGTTTGGGCAGCCATTCAACCCTATTGAAAGCTTCCTTCAAAGGTGTAACTTCCATGGCTTACACGTGTTCCACAAGAGAAACTTGCTGATCCATCTATGGCACAAGATGCAAAACGTGATCTGGTTGAGGCACAGCATGGTGAAATCAATACACGTGTCTTGGGAGAGCCACTTGTTGATTCAACTTTGCCACATGCTGATAAAGATGTCTCCCATGCTATTGCTGATCTAAAACCAAATCGGAATGCACATCTCTTGGTTGCACGTGACTTATCTCAGGGGAGATCAGATTTCAACCAAATTTTGACCAATCTTAGTGAGGGTCCACATCCATTGAACAATTTGATTCAGCCGGTTACTTCTTTATTGATGAGATGCAGGTTTTAGATCGGCCTACTTCTGATCCAGGCACGGCTTTGGTTCTCTATGATGTGAATAAGGGAAACAATCAGATTGGAGATGAAAAGGCAGGGGGTCTTCTCCTCCATCACAACCTGACGCTGATGCACAACAATGAAATGGGTTTCTGCCGGATGTGAAAAATTGTAACAGGGACCTTTTAAAGGACTCACAGTCTACCCATAAATCAATTTTGGGAAGAGCTCTGTGGATCTAAGCCTGCTAGTCTAGGAATCAATGGAGAAGAACTTGGAGAGAACGAGAATCTGGCAGTGGGACATGAACTTTGATCTTTCTGGAAAAGCCAGTGGCAAATAAGTCTTTTTAGGCGAGTAATTTGCCACCAGTATGTATCAGACACCATTTATACGACCGACGCTGTTAATACTAAGAGAATCCGTGAGTTTTGCATTCAAATTAAAACTATAGGTAGGTTTAGTACAAAAGACCAAAGTGCAGGGAGGTAGTCTAAAATATGACCAAAGTCCAGGTAGGTATTCTGCATTTATCTCAAATTATTACACTATAGACAGAGATAATGGCCAATTTAATTATCCCTTTTTTTCAACTAATTTGAGGAGCATTCCACTTCACATAAATCACCGTGACAAGAAAGATTTACTCAACAAAGTTGTGTTTAATGGACAAACCATCTACACAAAAAAGCTAGACAACAAACCACTGGCATTTTCATAACCTCATATCTAAAATGTTGAATCCTTATAACACAATATATAATGTTATGTAAACTAAGAAGATGTAAAGTGCAAACATCAAATGGAAGAAAGGTCTTTAAGCCCACTTAGAGGTGATTATGTTTTAATGGGATAATATAATCATAATAAAAGTAAAAGTAACATTATATATATTTTGGATTACTATTATAAGTTTATAACTATTGACCGAGCCATAGAAGAATATTAGAAATGGATGTAATTTGGGTCAATAAATTTAGATTTGGTTTCAATTAGACCCAAGTTCCCAACCTATTTTCCAAGCTTACCTAGCCAAACAAAGCCATCTAGTGATGTTTGGTAGGTGCCAAAATAAAAAAATGCACAGAAGAAGTTTGTGTTCTCTTTGGGCGCAATTTCCACGGTGATTTTGTGACAATGGGCCCATGCCCATTTGACCTGCCTAGGCCCACCTATTATATAATGATTGACATCCTTTGTATTTTTTTATTTTTTTTTTGGTAAATAAAAATTTGATTAAAAGAAAAAGAATGGGAGGGTTAGAGTATTTATAGACTTTGTAAATTTGAAAATGACACAAAATACCTCTTATA
Organism: Litsea cubeba; assembly: GCA_012931725.1. Lineage (NCBI taxonomy): Eukaryota > Viridiplantae > Streptophyta > Magnoliopsida > Laurales > Lauraceae > Litsea > Litsea cubeba. The sequence goes on along the minus strand of CM022946.1, from coordinate 81,351,349 downwards.
TGACCATTTTATGGCTGTTGGGGGGGGGGGTAAAATGGATAATTTTTTTTAAAATAGTCATTTTTGTGCAGGCCAGGCCTGTCATGCCTGGAGGGCTGCAGGGGCCAGCCCACTTACATGGCGGGCCGGGCCAACGGGCCAGGCACCTTGGCACAGCCCAACCCACGTCACGGGCTGTGCCCAGTGGGTCGTGCCATTGACCGGGCCGTAGCGGTCGGGCGGCCTGGCCCAACTCATTTGACGTGCCTAATTGGGTGGTGTTGTGCTTACATTGTCCTAAAAGAGATACCCTTTTGTATATTTTTATGGGAAAATTTTCGTACGGTCGCTAACAGTACTGGAAATCTCTCCCTTGTAACCAAAAACAAAGTTTTTACCAAGACATTCCCCGTACAGTCCGTACCAGCGCATAGACCATTTTTCCTTTTTTCTTTGCGATATCACAACAAATATTACGATATCGCAACTTAAGTTGCGATACCACAATTTTTTTAGTTGCGATATCGCAACTTAAATTGCGATATCACAACTAAAAAACCCCCTTTCATCTCCCTGGTCGACTATTCCTCTCTTTCACTACGGGAAAACCCCTTTTTCATCTCCATGGTCGACTATTCCCCATTTTCACTGCGGTAACTCTCTCCCTCAGCCAAATTTGACCGTCCTCCTCCCTCACCAACCTAGTTGCAAACACGCAAGGTCGCCAATGTCGACGAAGCATCATCGGATTGCCACTGGTTCTTACAAGTTTTGGCCACCATCGCTTCACAAGCAGATTCTTAAAATGCAATGCATGCAACCTAATTATTCCTACTGAAATATTTATGTGTGTACTGATTTTGAATCAATAACCCTCTTCTGTTTGCAAAGGTTTCTGTAAACTATAATTTAAACATATATTGCTCTTTAGTTTGTATAGTTTAATTTGTGCAATAGTTTATCAGTTCGACTACAATATTTTTAGACACAAACAACCATTGTGCCATGGCCCTTAATTGATTCAAATATTATAGACTAAACATGGATTCTATTAACACAGTCTTCTCATATTTAAAGGAATTCATGGAATCGTCAAATCCCCATTTCCATGCATGTTTCAATTATTTTCCATTAATTGGATGCTTGGTTGATCCTACCCAAACTGTAAAACAAAATGCAAAACTGAAAGAAAGCAAACTGGAATCTGTTAGGGTTAACACCCTTCTTTCCTAATTGTTCTTGTGTGGGGAGATTTCCAGAGCCACAGGATTAAGCTAATCACAGCCATCAGATGAGGCTAAGCATTCTCACGTGCCATCCGCGCGCCATCTACGTGGGACCAATCTCACCCCGGCTACCAGGACAGAGGCCTCGGCCGAAGTCAAGCATCTCCGGGCCACTAGCGCCGAACTGGTCCGCCCCGGGTGCCATCTCGGCGGGGGCTCCACCTCGGCTGAGCCACCCCGGTGCCATCTCGGCAGAAAACTCCACCTCGGCTGAAGAAGCCAGGACAGTAGCCGAAGCAAGAGAGAACCTTCACTTGCGCCCTTCATCCCCCACGAGCTAGTGGGACAGACATGACATCCAGCCGCCCACAATCTTCGCCATATCCTGACAGGGCGGCATCCAGCGGCTGAGGCCACATCAGGGCAGGGCCCGAGGGCAGATCCGCTGGTACCCCTACCGCCAAAGGCGCCCAACACGATTTGGCCCAACAAGACGTGCATTAAATGCGATGTGGGCTGACCCGACAGGCATTTAATGCAGAGTGGGCTGGATTGGACCGCAATTAATGCAATGTGGGCTGATCGTGACTTCCCAGTCGAATCACGGGACCCACACCACAATATCTCCCAAAGATACGTTCCACACTCTATAAATAGAGGCTCAAGCCACCATCTAAGGTACGCCATTTTTCATACACAGAGCCCTTACTCTGTCTCTCTTCTCCCTCTCCTTCCATTGTTCCAGTTCCCACACTGACTTTGGCATCGGAGAGCCTTGCGCCGCCCAGGCCAGGGTCCTCTGACCGTGTGTTCCTCCCTTTCAGGCTTTCGGACGGCATCCAGTCATTCCCAGTCACCATCATCTTCTCGGATAAGTCCTATAAGGCTCCCTCCTTATTGTGGGTCATTATTTTCTGCACCTACAGTTCTCATCGATGAAATTTTCATAGATCATAAAAGAACGCCCAATGGAAAATTAAAATTTTAAAATATTTCGTTAGATTGACTAAAAAATGTATTTTGGCAGGGTTTTACTGACAAAATAGATAGGTAGGTGCTGTTTTCCTTGATCCCTCATCAAGGCTGCACCGACCGCATGTTCGGATACTGCCAGATATAGAATCAGCTCTTCTCCTGGACTAGGAATAGAACAAGTGGGGAGCTTAGGGCTTGTTTGGCATCGTTCTCGCATTGTTCTTAATTTTTGTGCTCGGATTAGGTTGTGTTGAGATCAGGTTGTGTCGAGTCTATACTCTGTAGAACTTGTTTGGCAACATTATATTAAATTACTCTACTAAAAATATGCTGTACGGAACTTGTTTAGTAACATTATAAAAGTTTTGCTCCAAGGAGCAAACATAGAATTTACGCCATCGTTTCTCTTCGATGAGTTCATTAGAGATCTAAAAGAAAAACAAAAAAAATAAAAAAATATCAGATTTTTCAATTTGGATTCAAAATTGAGAAACCTTGTCCTCTACTATCGTTCATCATGCTTGCAGAAATGTTGAACCTGTTCGACTAAGGTTTTTGGCCATCGTTTCTCTTCGATGAGTTCATTAGAGATCTAAAAAAAAATTCAAAAATCAAAATTTTCAGTTTGGATTCAAAATTGAGAAACTTTGAACCTTTCCTATCGTTCATCGTGCTTGTAGAAATGTTGAGCCTGTTCGACTAAGGTTTTGGGCCATCGTTTTTCTTCGATGAGTTCATTGATCTAGAAAAAAAATTAAAAAAAAAATCAGAGTTTTCAATTTGGATTCAAAATTGAGAAACCTTGATCCTCTCCTATCGTCCATCGTGCTTGCAGAAATGTTGAGCCTGTTCGACTAAGGATTTGGGCCATCGTTTCTCTTCGATGAGTCTATTTGGGATCTAAAAAAAAAGACATAGACAACTAAGGTTAAACCAATTGCGTTCTTTGATCACGGTGGATTCAAGAAAAACCTTGTCCAGAGTGTAGAGACAGCTTGACTGTTCTAGGCAAGGGTCCTCCAAACGGGTTCATTAAGTAATCCTACCCTTACCTAGGGGCAATTCTATCAATCGAGATTTCATAAGACCGGGTTAGGAGGCCTATGTGTACTCTCTCGCCTTTTAAATAAAAATTCTTCAAAATAAAAATTTTCAAAATAAAAATTTTTAAATAAAAAATAAAAAATAAAAAAAAGATTTAAAAAAAATCTTAAAAAAATAATAATAAAAGAATTAAAAAAAATTTAGAAAAAAGGATTTTTTTTAAAAAAATCTTCAAAAAAAAAGATAAAAGATTTAAAAAAAAAAAACTTCTGTCATTTTTGGCTTCTAGCAGTCACTGGGATGCTCATTCTGGGCTTACCATACCTACGATCAGAACAATTGTACCCTCTATGGCCTTTTGTCTTCTTTATATTGCTTGGGTCATATCCCTCGAGCAATTTGAAAAGAAAAAATCATAAAACTCCCCATTTATGATCATTATATTATTGTGATTACTAATGGAGGTGGTCTTATTTTAGAAATTTTTCGAAAAACTAACAATGGCAGCTTCGCTAACCATTACTTTCGATGAGAACAAGCACTAACTCATGCCTCAACAGAAGCAAACCACGCGCACCTACAAGCGCCCCATCAGCTGCCGAAGCGTCAACTCCCTCGGCAACTCTCTAAACTCCGGGTCGACCTCGACTCTCCGGACTATCGTCTTTGGGACGCTGGGACCATTCCCACTCCCCGAGGAACAAAGTGCTCCTTCCAAGAAGCAGAAGCTCGCCTATCAACGTGTCACAACCGTGACACCAAAGGCGAGCACCAAAAGGCCTGAAGCCCGTGGCACCGCCACGAAGCCTCGACCCGCAAACGACCAGGTCTATCCCAAGACTTGGTCCCCAAGACCTTCACTAAAAGAAAGAAGGTCCCAAACATCCACCAAGCCAGCATACCTGGCCCCACTCAAGGATAACTAGTTCTACCCTCTTACCCATCTCCGACCTGACTCCCAAGTCAACCCAGCATGAGCCGGCTTGTTCTTACAAGCCCAAAATCAGATCATGCATCACAAGGCCTCTGCAAGCACCTGCTAAGGCTAACAATCCTTCGGTTCGACCCTTCATATCTACAGGGGCCGAACTCGAAAAATTCAAAGCTTCGCTGCAACAGGCGAAGGACTGGGTTCGCATCCTGTCCTTGCAAAGCTACAAAGAAGACAAGCTCTGCTGCTGCGCCCGAAGGACCACATCCTTCATTGTCAAAGCCCAGCCAGAGCTAACCAAAGCTCAAATTGCTTGTCGTATACGCCGCCGCGCGTAATATCTACAAAAGAGACTAGAGAAGCAAAGGACCCAGCCTTCTACGCTTCAAGTCTCTCCCAAATGGGTCAAAAAAGAAAGACCCAACCAAGTAGTTGCTGTCCATATGGTTGGAAAAACCAGAAGACACCAAAAGTCAGCATTCCAAATCCATGTCCGACGTCCGGTGACCCGCAGCGTCTCCAAGACAAGAAGACACTCAGAAGAGTCCCCTGCTCCTTCAAGAAAAGGACGGTAGAGTGATCCTTCCTCAAACTCTTCATAAAAAAGAATGAGCCCCAGCTCAGTCACCATGACAGTTTCTTCGTTCGAATCCCGAGGGATGAACGTCCTGGCTACAAATTCTGAGCCACCACCTCGCAATCCACCTTAAGACGATGCGCTCACACGCATCCAATAGTTGGAACAAGGCCAGCAGAGGATTGAAACTCTGATGGAAAACCTTCTCCTCGCCTTCCAAAATCAGGCGAACAATGAACCTCCTCCGAATCATCAGGATGATGAGGTAAATGGAGAAGCAAATGAGTCACGTGCCCTTACCAAAAAGGATGTAGACAGTATCCTTGCCAAAGCAAAAGAAGAGGATATACTCAAGCAGCATGGGATCAAGCCACCATATCCCTTATGGATGGACTTGGTCCCGTTCCCCACAAAATTCAAGCATCCTACTCTCCAAACATATATGGGGAAAGGATCAGCCAGACAGCACGTCATCCACTTCAAGAACTTGACGGGAGCTATCGTGGATCAAGATACACTCAAGATTCGCCTCTTTGCAAGTACCCTAAAAGGTACGGCCTTCAACTGGTACTTCACTTTGCTGGAGGACTACATCCAAAATTTGGGTCATGCTAGAGACACGCTTCCTGACTCACTTCAAAGGTGAGGATCATCCCGCTACTATGGCTCAGCTGTGCAGCCTAAAACAGGGGGAGAATGAATCAACATATGGCTTCATTCACAAGTGGAAAGCAATGGCATACAAATGCTCTGATGTATTGCCACAAGCGTCGTTAGTCGACATTTGCCGAAACAACATGAGAGCTAGAATCCGCTCCATGATCACTGGCAACAAATCAAAGAACCTGGGAGAACTCCTAGAAGCTTCCATGGAAGCTAAAACGGCGATCAAAGACCTCAACAGTCAGAAATCATCAAGAAAAGAGCCAACCGCCATTGGAACCTCAAAAACAAAGAAAAAAGAGGTCCTCAATGTGCAAACCAAGTCAGCTCCTCAGCCACCAAAGAAAGCTGAAAACAAAACTGCTGGTAAGAGACCCGAACTCTCTGATGCCTTCAAAGAATGAGTAAAAAAGAAATACCCGTTCGATGAAGATGTTGATGAAATCTTCGGGGCTCTTGTGGCAAACGGCAAGCTAACCTTGCCTGAACCCAAAAGATCGGGTGATGTTGGCAAAACCAACGATCCCCGGTACTGTCCATACCACTAGATGATCTCGCATCCTCTCAATCAATGCTTCGTTGTGAGGGAGAAAATAAACGAGATGTGGAAAAACGGAGTCATCACCTTTGACAAAAACTGTAGGTCTGCCTCCTTCAACATGGTGTCATGTGGACAAACATCAAAATCACCAAAGAAGAAGATCACTACTTCCTTCAAGGTGATAAACTCAATCCAAGCATCCAAGGAAGTGGTTCCTTACCCGACACCAGACGGACAACCCATATGGGTACATCCCGATCTCCTGGAAGATGAAAATTGGGAGGTCGTGAAAACAAAGCCTACAGCTCAACGGCGAAGACAGGCTAGGAAACATCTCCTCAAGCTCAAATGGCAAGAGAAGACCTAGCCAAAACAAGAAGTCCAAGAAAAGGCAGAGGCTTCCTCTATCGCTTCACTGGTGGCAACAAAAACGTCCCTTCCAGAGACTTCAAAGGGGGAAAGAAAATTCACTCTCAATGATTTCATGCCACCTCAATTCAAAGAAGCCACGCAGGGGGCATCATACTCTTGCAATTCGGTAGTTGGATTCTCCATTGTTGGATACGATTCCAGCGACACCGATGATGTATTCGAATCCAACTACACCGACGAGTGGAAGGAGTCCCTTGAAATAGGAGAATATCTCTCCGACGAAGAATGGGTTCCTGAGACTCATCTTATGCCAGTAATCTGGTATAAACCCCTATAGCCACAAGGATCCTGGTCTGATGATGAAGAAGACCACGAGGATGTACAAGAAAATGTTGTTGAACCAGCACCTGTCATTGCTCCTGTGGAAATCGACTATGTTGAGCCACAAAGAGCTGATGAAGAAGAAGATTTGGCTCCCATGCCCGATCTTGAAGAATATGCAAGGATCTTGCATCATCTCACTCTAGAATAAGTGCAACACCGTGTCAACGAGCTTCCTCGCAATCCAGAGCCCGAAGTCCCTGAAGACCATTAGGTACATCCTTCCTTAACTCCTGAAAATGGAGAAAATTGCTGGATAGACGATCCTTTTACATCCGAGGATGAGTCTGACTCCAATCAGGCAACGTCTCCTGTTAGAGCTTCCTGTAATATGATAATTTGGGATTATAGCTCTTCCGAAGCATCGTCTGACGAGATCACTTACACTCCGACAACGCCTAGCAATATATCCTCTGGAGCCACCTCATCTCACGTGACTTTCACTGAGAAGACACCCTCTCAGGTTTCTTCTCTTGAGACTGTGACTTTAAAGCTCACACCCTTCCGGACTAAAGAATCCCCAGCTATTGATGCTTGGTATGATGAATTGGTTAACAAAGAAGAAAGGTTGCTGGATGTTGTTCAGGACTTGCTCCCGAAAAATGCTCCGTGCAACACAATCACTGAGGAATGTAACTTTGCTGCAGATACATCCTCATCAAATGAAAAACGACAGCCTCTTGATCCTGAAGACAATCTTCCAAACGAAGACCCTTCTCAAGAAGCTCTCGAAGTTGGTAGAGGCACCCGCTCTAGCTGGGACTACCACAGGAATTACAACCAATCTTCCTTTACATATGTAAATCCTTCGGGAAAAGATGTTGTAAGCGCCCTTAGTGGCAACAATGATGAACATGCAGGCCCCGAGGAGGCTTTCAAGTATGACTTGATTAAACATTTCAAGCACATACCTGCACGTCTGCACATCCTAGATTTATTACGAATGTCTCCGCGCACTCATGATAATCTCATTTCAGAATTACAAAAGCTGAATGAGGATGTCGACAAACATGCCCCGCAAGTCCTCCAAATTGAAATGGACTACCGGGTCAAAAACTCAGAAGCTTCCTCAAAGGGAGAAAAGAAGAAAACTAAGGGATCATGCATTGAATGCCTCTCAGTTCAAAAAGCAGCCAGTGCAACCATCGCCTTCACTAAGGAAGACCTTCTACTTGGCGAAACAAGGCACAACCGACCCCTGTACTTCATAGGGTACATCAAGGAAATGCCTATACACAGAGTTCAGATCGACCCAGGTTCTGCACTCAACCTCATCTCCACTTCGGCTCTCGAAGAGTTAGGCATCCCACCCAGCAAGCTGAGCCACACATCTGTATCTATTTTCGGATACGATGGGAGTACTCAAAGGCCTATTGGCAAAATCAGGTTTAAGTTACAAATTGGTGATCTTATCTCTGAGGTCACTGTATATGCAATAAAAACCCCTTCATGCTACAATATCCTTCTCGGACGCCCATAGATCCACGAGAATGTTGTTGTCCCTTCAACTCTACATCAATGCATCAAGTTTGTTAGCGAAGATGGCATGATACATCGAGTCTTTGAGGACAGAAAACCCTTCAAAGGTAAAGAAGTCCACTTTGCAGACTCACAAATGTATGAAGGTGAAAAAGAAGAAGAGGAGAAGCACACAGCACCCTTTGCCGAAAATCTCCAGAAAGATAAAGGCAAGGCTCCTCAACAATCACCGGAAGAAAACAAACCATCCGGTAAATCCGAAGAGAGCATTCAAACTCCCTTCATCATCTCCCTCAAGACTTCAAAGCCTTTGGTCATCATGACTAAAGTGAAGAAGGCAAAACAAAAGCCTGGGGGCAAATTTGTTGTCTCTTTCGTGTCTATCATGCAAGACACGGATTCGGATTTAGAGCCAGAAGACGACACATCGTCAAGCCAAGCTGACACTCATCAAGTTCAGCCTGCTCTTACTCCAATGGAGACAACTTTTGACATAGAAGATCATACATCAGCTTCCTTCGTTGTTCTAGCAACTTCAGCAAAGGAAAAGCCGATCTTCTTCCATAGATCGGATGCTTCTTCATCAACCAAGAATATGAAATGGACTACCGGGTCAAAAACTCAGAAACTTCCTCAAAGGGAGAAAAGAAGAAAACCGAGGGATCTTGCATTGAATGCCTCTCTTTCAAAAAGCAGCCAGTGCAACCATCGCCTTCACTAAGGAAGACCTCCTACTTGGCGAAACAAGGCACAACCGACCCCTATACTTCACAGGGTACCTCAAGGAAATGCCTCTACACAGAGTTCAGATAGACCCAGGTTCTACATTCAACCTTATCTCCACTTTGGCTTTCGAAGAGTTGGGCATCCCACCAAGCAAGCTGAGCCACATATCTGTATCTATCTTTGGATACGATGGGAGCACTCAAAGGTCTATCGGCAAAATCAGGTTTAAGTTGCAAATCGGTGATCTTATCTCTGAGGTCACTGTATATGCAATAAAAACCCCTTCATGCTACAACATCCTTCTCGGACGCCCCTGGATACACGAGAATGGTGTTGTCCCTTCAACTCTACATTAATGCATCAAGTTTGTTGGCGATGATGGCATGATACATCGAGTCTTTGCGGACAGAAAACCCTTCAAAGGTAAAGAAGTCCACTTTGCAGACTCACAGATGTATGAAGGTGAAAAAGAAGGAGAGGAGAAGGAAATAATACCCTTCCCCGAAAATCTCTGGAAAGATAAAGGCAAAGCTCCTCAACAATCATCAGAAGAAAACAAACCATTCGGCAAATCCGAAGAGCGTAGTCAATCTCCCTTCGTCATCTCCCTCAAGACTTCAAAGCCTTTGGTCATCACGACTAAAGTGAAGAAGGGAAAGCAAAAGCCTGGGGGCAAATTTGTTATCTCTTTCGTGTCTATCATGCTAGACAAGGATTCGGATTCAGAGCCAGAAGACGACAAATCATCAAGCCAAGCTGATACTCATCAAGCTCAGCCTGCTCTTACTCCAATGGAGACACCTGCTGATGTTGAAGATCCTACGTCTGCTTCCTTTGTTGTTTTGGCAACATCACCAAAAGAAAGGCCGATCTTCTTCCATAGATCGGATACTTCTTCATCAAACTCCATGCTTGAACCTTTCCAAAATGAAGGTATGCCTCAACAATCCTTATATAGTCCTGTGGCACAAGCTATTATGAAGAAAATGGGCTATGACGCTCAAAACCCAGTCGGTTTGGGAGAAGGCCGCTGTATTCTCACGCCATTAGGGCCCTACTTGACCAAAAGCCAGCTGGAAGATTGGAGACTCTACGACCATGTAGAAAATTCTTCACACAGGTATGGTATGATACCGACACTCCTCTAAGACAGTTGACACAAAGGCTTAAAAGTCGACTTGCCGACTAAGCCTCAACATCTCATGTTCATGAAGACATTGATCTCCCAAGATATCTCTTCGATGAGTCACTTGACAAGGATCCATAAAGCTCATCCAATTGGTATGATTCCTCTGACGATGAAAAGGAATTGTCCAATGGCACTGACATGTGGTCTTCTGACCCAAAAGAATCGTCGTTTCCAAAAGAAGTACCTTACTTCGACCCAGTTTCAACAGGTGGTTGTGACCATGTCATAGTAAACCTTCATCCGGAAATGCCTTTGAAACCCTTGAAGGTTTCGTTGAGCTAGAATCCTCTGAAAATATTGTGGAGGAACCACATTCGAACCTTCCAATAGAAGATCTTGTTCAAAAGATAGACTTGGGAACACCAGATAACCCACGTCTTGATTCATAACCAAGAATATAAAGGATGATGAGTTACCCGAGTATATCGCTTTTCTTCATGAGTTCGTTGATTGTTTTGCATGGTCTTACGCTGAAATGTCTGTAGAGCCTAAAGTAACAGTCCACAAGCTCAATCTTCAAGAAGATATCAAGCCTATCAAGCAGGGCCAAAGAAAATTCCATCCGGATGTGATGGATAATATTGAACAAGAAGTTCAAAAGGTCAAAAGCGTTGGCTTCATCCGAGAGGAGCAACATCCTGAATGGTTGGCCAACATTGTCCCCGTGACAAAGAAAAATTGGCAGATCAGGGTCTGTATTGACTATAGAGACCTGAATGGCGCTTGCCTAAAGATGAATTCCCGCTCCCCATACCGGAGGTGATGATTGACAATACCTACGGATTCGAGCGAATGACATTCATGGATGGCTTCTCTGGCTACAATCAGATAAAGATGCATCCCGATGATGAAAAGCATACTTCATTTCGAACCCCATTTGGCGTGTATTGCTACACAGTCATGCCATTTGGTCTGAAAAATGTTGGTGCCACATATCAGAGGGCTATGATGAAAATATTCCAAGATATACAGCACAAGACGGTCGAATGTTACGTTGATGACCTCGCTGTCAAAAGTAAAAGAAAAGAAGACCATCTCAAAGATCTTCGAGAAGTCTTCCTCCAACTTTGCAAACACAAACTGCGGATGAATCCCCTAAAATGCTTCTGCGGCGTCTCGTCGGGTAAGTTCCTCGGATTCCTGATTCAGAAAGCTGGAATAGAACTTGACCGCATCAAAGTGCCCTCTCCAAGAACCTTGAGAGAACTGAAAGGGCTTCAAGGGAGATTGGCATACATCAGACGGTTCATTTCCAATCTTTCGGGAAAATGCCGTCCATTCTCTCGGTTGATGAAAAAAGGTGCAGACTTTGTCTGGGATGCTGACTGTGAAGCTGCATTTCAAGATATCAAGTCATACCTGAGCAAACCTCTAGTGTTAGCTGCTTCTACCACTGGAAAACCATTCATCTTGTACACAATAGCCCGTGACCACTCTCTGGGCGCTCTACTTGCACAAGAAAATGATGAAAGAAAAGAAGCTGCTTTATACTACCTTAGCCGCATGTTAGTAGGTGCAGAGCATCGCTACTCTCCAGTCGAAAAAGAATGCCTTACGGTGATGTTCACCATACAAAAGCTACGTCACTACTTGCTTTCCAACACAGTCTACCTGGTCTCAAGGATCAACCCCTTGAAGGTCCTTGTCACAAAATTAGGTTTTCTGAATGCCCAACTTGTAAAATGGTCCATCCTTCTGTCATAATTTGATATTAGGTATGTACCACAAAAAGCAATCAAAGGCCAATCTCTAGCGGACTTCCTCGCAGAGCATCCATTACCTAAAGATTCTCCACTCAGAGATGATCTCCCAGACGAACCCATCTATAATGTGGAGACTTCCTCACAAATTGCCTCCTGGGACATGTACTATGACGGTGCAACCAAGACAAATGAAAAAAGACGGCTGATCTCGGGAGTTGGCATCCTCTTTGTTAGCCCCGACAAATACATGATTCCACATGCTTTCTCGCTACTGGAACCATGCACAGACAATGCAGTTGAATACCAAGCTCTGATCCTAGGATTGGAACTCACCATCGAATCCGGCATCACCATGCTGGAAGTCTTTGGAGACTCTCAACTAATCGCCAACTAGATGAATCAGAAAGTTGAAGTCAGGAAGCCTGCTCTGCTGCCTTACTACAATAAGGCACAATCGCTTATACAAAAGTTCGACATCTGTCACATCACCCACATCCATATAGGTGAAAACATCCATTCAGATGCCCTGGCTGGACTTGCCGCATCTATGGCGATCCAGGAAGGGGAAAACATGCAAATCATAGTGTGGGAGAGATGGATTGTCCCTCCTCTTAACACGCACCAAGCAGTTGCTGAATGCCACCAAGTGGTTGGAAGTCGGATCTCTATCCTTCAACCTTCAATCGGTGACTAGAGGGATCCGTTCATCAATTACACAATGTTCGGAATCCTACCTGAAGATCCAAAAGAACGGGTAAGCGTCGAAAGGCGAGCCCCAAACTTTCATTTGGATATTCCTTCAAAAATTCTCTACAGGAAATCCTTCAACGGAGTACTTCTACGCTGCTTGTCACAACAAAAGGTTGAAGAAACACTCAAAGAAGTTCATGCTGGTCTTTGTGGAGCCCATCAGGCTGGTTCTAAGCTCTACGATCAGATAAAAAGGTTAGGTTATTATTGGCCTACCATGGTAGCTGACGCAATGCAATTTGCTAAGCGCTGCCAACAATGCCAAATTCACGGAGATTACATTCACATGCCTCCAGAATGGCTGCATCCTACAGCGATCTCGTGGCCTTTCGAAGCCTGGGGTATGGACATCATAGGTCCAATTTCTCCCCCTTCAAGCAAAGGTCATCCCTTCATCTTCGCCGCTACGGATTATTTCTCCAAGTGGTCAGAAGCATTTGCGCTCAACGAAATGAAGACCTCATCAGTCCTTTAGTTCTTGCTCACCAACATCGTTTGTCGTTTCGACATACCTAAAAGATTCGTCCATGATAACGGACCACAATTCTGGGATCATTGATTCTACAAGTTCTGCGACAAATACAAAATCGGAAGCTGTCCTTCGACTCCGTACAATCTGACAGCAAATGGATTAGCAGAAGCCTTCAACGAGACACTCTGCAAAATCCTCAAAAAAAGGGTCTTTAGTCACAAAAGAGACTGGAGCGACAAACTGTCTGAAGCTTTGTGGGCCTATCGAACCACCGTTCAAGGACCAACCCATAGCACACCATTCTCCTTTGTCTATGGATGCGTAGCTGTCGTACCCTTGGAAGTACAAATTCCTTCCCTGAGGGTATCTCTACAAAATGACATGACTCAAGAAAGCAATGTGAAGTTGCGACTTCATGAGCTGGACAATCTCGATGAGAGACAGCTTGAAGCTCGACAAAGCATTGAACTTTACGAAACACGCATGGCAGGATCTTTCGACAAAAAGGTCAGGCAACGCACCTACAAAAAGGGTGACTTGATTCTTGCGGTAAAAAGACCAATGGTCTTCGTTCACAAATCCAAAGGCAAGCTTGAGCCAAAACGGGAGGGACCCTATGTCATCGACAAGGTTTTCTCCAACGGCGCATACACACTCCTAAATATGGAGGGTGACAAATGTATGCTGCCCATCAACGGCAAGGTCTTGAAACGGTATTACCCTTGAAGACTAACGCAATTGGGTAAGAGCAATGCCTTCAGGGCCAAAGCCTATTCTCAGGTACTCGCTCGTCAAACCCACTCTTTTTAGAATTTTCATATCAAATGTTGAAATTTCTAAAAAATCAAAACAATGCTTACTTTCATCGTTTCATTGTTCAAAAAATCCAAGTTTAGGAGCCTCTCCCAAACTTGACCAAAATTTTTGATCCTTGAACAAAAAATTCATGGTTTGAAATAAAATCCAGATTCAGGGATTTCCACGCTAGTCCACTCTGCCTTTTACTACCAAAATGGTTTTAGGTCAGAATTTACGACCATCGTGTCTTTAAACAAAAAAATGGTTTTTCAAAAACCGCGGTGAAGCAACACTTAGTCAATACTTGCACAAATCAGAAGAACGCGAACCACGTTCGATATTTCCAAAATCACAGGGAAGCAACATTTCGTCGATACTTGCAAAAACCTAAAATCGTGGAGACACAACATTCTAGTTGATATCCATAACCCAAATTTAAAAGGTTCGAAAAAATCTAAAATCGTGGAGACGCAACATTTCTATTGATATCCACAACCCAAATTTTAAAGGTTCGAAAAAACTAAAAAATCGTGGAGATGCAACATTGCAGTTGATATCCACAACCCAAAGGTTCGAGAAAACCACAAATTTCAAAAATCGTGGAGAAACGACATCAAGTTAGTACCCACAAAACGAAAAATTTTGAAAAAGCAATGAAGCGACATTCCATCGATACTTGCACTCAAATTTGCGAGGAGGCGACATTCCATCGATACTCGCAACCGAATGAGCAAGGATGCGACATTCCATCGATACTTGCAAGACCATTCAGCAGGGAGGCGGCTTTTAGTCGATACTTGCATTTTTGAAAACAAAAATTGGCTATAAATGCCACCAAAGTCGGCTATCGACGCCACCAAAACCCGCTATAAATGCCACAAACCGGCTATAAATGCCACAAACTGGCTATCAATGCCACAAAACAAAAACTCGGCTTTCATGCCAACAAACCAAAACTTGGCTTTCATAAAAAAACCGGCTATCAATGCCACAAACCCGGCTATCAATGCCACAAATCCTGGCTATCAATACCAAGAACCTGGCTCTCATGCCAAAATCGGCTCTCATGCCACAAACAAAATCGGCTATCAAGGCCACAAAATTGGCTCTCACGCCAAAAAACCGGCTCTCATGCCAAAAACAAACCTTGGCCTCTACACCAAAAAACCAAATTTTGGCTCTCATGCCGTAAACCCAAATTTGGCTTTCATGCCACAACCAACATCTAGCTCCTACGCCAAAAACAATCATTTGAAAAAAGATTTTCACAAAATGACAAACTTTTGATCAAATTTTCAAAACAATCATTCCCATTTAGCGATTACTTTCATCACAAAAAGATTTAAGTGAAAGTAGGGAATACAAAAAAAATCCCATTTAGCAATTGCTTTCATCACAAAAGGATTTAAGTGAGCATAGGGAAAAACAAAGTACCAAAAAATATATGTGGTACCAAAATAAAAAAAAAGTACCAAAAAAAATACATGTGGTACCAAAACAAAAAAAAAAAGAGAGAGAGAAGTGTTCACAAGCACTACAAAAAAATACCAAGAAAATACATATGGTACCAAAAAAAAAAGAGAAGAAGAGTTTCTTTTACAAAAACGAGAAACCAGGAGCTCGACCAAAAATGGTCTCTAGCCAAAGTTTCAGCTCCTCAAGCAAACTTTTGGTCTCATCCGTCAAGGTTTCCAAGGCACGCTTCTTTAGAGATTTTCTATGAGATGCTGGAGAATGCTGTAACCCTTCTTCTACACCGGGAAGCTTATCCCAGGCAGCTCGTCATTGCTTGTTTTCTTGAGTCCTCCCTTTGAGAACTCGATCGAAATCTGCAACATGGCGAATCAGAGCGCTGTCCCTGGCGCGAGCCTCTGTCATTCAAATGCCTCAGCCCGATGATGGCCAACTCTTCTGAGTTCCTCTCCCGGACTAGCTGCTTTCTGCTCTGTGTAGTCTCATTCATGTCAGACTGAGCCCTATTAACAGGATCCAGGAACATCTCCTTGAAGAATTGATCATCAGGAAAATCCATGGTCTCAAACCACTTGTCACCTAGTGCAATGATCCTATCAACGATCTCTCTGGCACCAGTGACATCCAGACCAACTTCTTCGGCATCAGTAAGAATCTCCTGTACACATGCTGGATCATACCAAATCCGGCATCCAAGTGTCCAGAAAGGAGAGTCTCTATCCAAGAACTCAAACACCTTCTTTGCAAATAGAAGAGATGGCCCAGATGAAGATTCGCCCCGCTTCGTCGGTCGGTTGCTCATGTCATTCCCCATTGGAAGAGTAACAAAAGAACTCTTTCAAATTGGAGCCACTGGGAATGAATCTCAGCACGAGGTATAGCCTCCGCCGTATCAGAACTGGCTCTAGGAGTCCCTACCTCCGGATCAACCTCTGGCACCCCTTGTTCTGGTTTTGAAGAAAGCGATGGACTTTCTTATGTCACTTCATAACCTGCCAATGAAATACAAAAAGGTATAAATATGATCCTGTTAAAAAATCATCATCAGGGTTGTTACTACAAAGTACCTTCTTCGACGACTGGCGGAACACTCTCTTCCTCCATGAGCTCATCGGAAGCATTGTTAACATTTGCATCCATCGATAGTTCAAAGTCATCGGAATCCTGTGGCAAGTCAGCTGACAAAAAAATGTTAGCAAAACAAGTCACAGACAAAAAAAAAAGAAAGCAAAAGAGGTTATACCAATTGGTGATTCTAGATTCACTCTAGAGTCCCTCGGTTCTTCTTCAGGTGCCACAGACGGATCCGTCATCACCTCATCGGTTGAAACCTCAGGCATCACCAAGTCTTCTTCTACTAAAAAAAAATAAGAAGAAGAAAAGCAAAAGTAGAAGGCAAACCAGAACATGGAAAATTCCATGAAAAGAAATGGAAAGAGGAAGAGGAAGAATCATACCTTCATCGACGGTTTCTTCTTCCCGGCTCCTCTTTTCCGGAGGATCGTCAGCAATCCCTGGCACCTCCTCATTGATAGTAAAAGGGACTTCTATATCAGGAGAGTCTTCATATTGCTCCTTGCTGCGACACTGGCTTCTCTTCCTCTTGCTTTTGTGGGCTCGCATCCTAGAAGAACCTGCCCCACTATCAGAGTCAGGTTTCCCACTCGACTCCTCACTGGATGGTCTGCTCTTGCCAGTAGACTCCACGGAAGCTCGCCTCTGTGCCGCTTGCATCCAAGCATCAAGCTCAGCTTCCTCCTATTCTAGCAGCTCTAAGGCCTCATCAGGTACTTCCCGGACAGCTTCAGAACCTATGACGCCCTGGTCACCGAGAAAGCCTATCTTGTGCTTCTCTGCAGAAAGGAAGGCCAAAACTTCCTCTCGCCGGATGCCATCCGACTTTCCAATACCTTATCCAGAAGATAGCTTTTCATCAAGCTCCTTCTAGGAAAGCCCTCGATATGCCAAAAAGCTCTCCGCGAACCACTTCGTGGAGCCGGCAGTCCAGAAAGTCGACGGCTCAAGATTAGAATTCATGGCAGTAGTATCTCCAACACTATAGAAAGCCCATGCATTTCTCTCATCCTGCAAACCTCCAAAACGCTTCACCATACTCAAAGGCGCTCCAACAATGCCTTTAGAAAAGCCCAACTGCAGCGCAAAGCGAGAACGTACATACGGCTCGATGTCGACGAAAAGATGTCTACGGTACACCATTGTGCCGACATGTATGCTGAAAAGCCACTCCTTCTCTGCATTTGTCAAGGAGTGATGCCTTCCCTACCCTGCCCTGGTAGAGTCTCGGGGGCACCAAAGTCAAAAGCCATCTTCCGCAACTCCGGAGAAAGCCTCACTGAAGATTACCCCATCTCAACGTCCCTGAACCGTCGGATCCTCATGTGGGCAAACAAAAGTGATTTGAACACGGCTTTACCCATGGCCAACCGAATCATCAAAGCATCATCATCCTGTGCAGCACCTAGCCAGTGGAAGCCAGGACAGTGGTATACAAACCACGAATAAAAGATCTGGGCTGAAAATACACTGATCATGGGAAGCCCAAGCCGAACCAAAAAAGCAGCAGCCTGCAGTTCGGTACACAGATAGGATTAAAGATCAAGCACCAAAGCAAGCCGCTCTCTAAATGCCATCTGACAAGCATAAAAAATACAATGCGGCCTGATGTGCGTTCCATCTCCTCCAGCAAAAATAGCCTCACCTAGCCAATAAGTGAGGTAAATAGCGAGATCTCTCCGCAGTGTAATGTCAGAGCAAATGGCATCTGTACTCACGAAGAAACCCTTTAACTCTTCTTGCATAGCCGAAGTCTTCTTCAAACCGGATCCTTAGCCTTGGCTTCCAGGGTCGTGCAATCAAAAGATTTCCTACGGTCAAAGAAGTTTGGAAACGAAGAGCCAAAACTCTCCCAACTGCTGGACCTGACTTTCGAGCCCTCCTTCTCCTTCAAAAAAACATAGAAGGCAACAAGTTAAAAGTACAGGAGCCTGAACTCCTCTAACTGCTCCTCAAGGACGCTGTCGATGGCATGAACTCTTCATAGAGTTTGCCAAGGATAGGCAATCTAGTAATGGCGCTCAAATCCTTCAAAGAAAAACCAATCTCACCATTCATGACAACGAAGGTATTGGTTTGTGGAAGGAATGACTCCAACATAGCCATGAAGGCCTTGTAAGAAAAGATCACGGTCTCCCTAAAGGCACAGACCGCATCGAAAATCCCGGCTTCCTTCAAAATGGCGCCACCACTTAGCAGGACACGATCAGTCCACGACTTCCACTCGAAGTCGGCAATGAAACGGCCACGAAGTCAAAAAGGCTTCACCCAATTGCAGCCGTCACCGCTGAAAATGCCAAGGCCCACCAGTCCCAAATCGATCGATGGATAATCAAAGCCCTGGTAGCTGCTGGCCGGTATCAACATGTCCACATGGGCAGCGACTTCTCCGCATATCCAGAAGGACCGCCAACAAAAACCTCGGTGTTGATCACGTTGGTCCTTTTCACCGAGCTTAGAGGATCTTCCCTCTTAGCACACGTGGGAGAAAGGCTCATGATCGAGATAGTACGATCAAAAGTTGATCGGGTAACAACAGTTCTCTCCTTACCATCAGCTGTGTAAGAGAACTGAAAATATCTTCTCTGGTATGTCACATCGTCAGGGACTGCATCACCAAAGAAGAAGGTAGGCTTGGGCAACACCCTTTGATCGTTCATAACCCAAGGACGCTTACCATGATCTGATAGAACTCCTCTCCCTTGAGAGCGATTAGTCGCTGCCTCATCTCATCTCTATTGAGAGAGTCGCACTCTTCTAAGTCTCTCTCAACATACTGGACCTTCTCCCAGGCTTGCTGAACGGCTGCATTGGAAGATCTAGTAGATCGACGAGGTATGCTTGTAGTAGGCTCTTTACCCTTATTCGTTCTGGAGGAACCACCTGCAAAAGGTTGGAAAGGAAAAAGATCAATCAAAATGACAGGATTTCGCTAAAAAAAATCTGGCGAAATTTTGGCATGATTCCGGGGCAATTCCGAAGAAAAAGGAAATATCCCGAAAGAAATAGAAAGGTTGAAGATGGGCTTAACATCGCTGCAAGCTCCGAAACTCCAAACTTTCAAAACCTCAAAAATCTCCACAAAATCAGGAAGGGCTCAACATCGCTGCGAGCTCCAAATTCCCGAATTTGCAAAGATTTTCAGGTATGATATCACATCATGCTACCAATTCAATTTACAAAAAAAAAAAATACATGCATGAACATCTTGGTTTGCTAAAAAAACACATTATCATACTAAGTAAAAAAGAAAGAAACTTTCTCAAAAAAAAAAAAGAGGACAAAGAGGACAAAAAAACAACTTTCTAAAAAAAAGGGAGGGACAGATCAAACAAAAGAGAAACAGCAAAAAAAAAGGAATAAAAAAAGGGGCCATGTGTCACGCCCCGAAATCGGGCCCTGCAGTGATCCGACCTCGCGATGCGAAATTTTGGGATAATTTAAAACTTTTGTTATATTTCCCAAGATCCGCGTGAATGAGGATAATCAAATTCCATCACGATCAGAGTATATTTTCGCGGATGCTACACATGGTGTTACGACTCGGAATCCGTGGCCATCGGGTTTCGTGTCGCACGCAACCAATATCATAAAGCCATCACATAAGCAGACTGGCATAAATCATAATCCAAAGAACACTGAGCTGGTAGTAACAAGACTATTTATTTCCCACATATTCAAATTACAATTAACAAATGTCTTAATCACAAACCCAATGAAAAAGGCTAACAAAGCCATACAAGTAAACCACTAAGTGACATACTACCCCAAGTGATTTTACGAGCTCCGGTGCCAAACTTGACATCTAGATGATATCAATGGGCAGCCTCTCACGTCTGACCGGCGGTCCCACCGCCTCCTCCGATCAAACACCTAAAAACAAAAAGAGAGGAATCTGGCACCAAACAAACAAGGTCAGACACGACGGTCTGGCAAGTAAATAAACAAGTAATATGAAACAAAAGGACATAAATAAAACCTTATGGAATCATTGTAAAACCGATTAAAGAGTCTAAACAATAATAGCAATAAATCATGATAAAACGATCGAAAGACCGAACATAAGTATCAAAGCAAATAAATGAACAGTCTCTGAAGTATAAATATCTCGAAAAGATAACAGCCTACATAAAACATTTCATAATTGGAAATACTTTTAAAATCCTGAATAATAGAGACAATACGATGAAAGATCGATATCATAAACATTAGCAAATTCCAAGAATATAATGAGTATAAACAAATAAGAATCATAAAACAGATAAAACATTGGCAACCACACATTGCTATATTCTCCTATTACCGAAGTAACAAGAGCAGACAGAACCGTAGCCACTACACGTGGGACCAGAAATAGAATCAGAACCGTAGCCATACAAATGGGACCGGCAGATCAAAATCAGAACCGTAGCCACTACGCGTGGGACCGGCAGATAGGAACCGTTGCCATGGTCGGTACAGACAGAATCCAAGCTGCAGCTGGCGGACAAATTAAAGATCCCAAGCCGGGTGATCAGCCCGACAAGGTGACCTAAGCCTAGTGGTGGCTTTAGTTTTCAAAACTCGGGCCGATACAAACCAAACCATAATAATAATCCCTTTGGCTCATGGGCTCACACTACAAAGCTCTGGCCCCATCTTGCCTCGAGGTTTTATTTTTTTTAAAATACTAATCTTATCGATGAAATCCCGAATGTGGCGAACCACTCTAATTTCCTTTCAAATCGATTCGGAGAAAACATACGAATTCCATGGTAAACCGCCCAAATACACATCAAAGTGATTTGTATAAAATCATACGATTAATCCTTTCGAATATGGAAAACCACATGTTTTTATAACAAATCACCGATGCTATTTAAATTAGTTCACCGAAGAATACAAATACAAATACATTCTCTAACTTGAAATGGAATGGATAGGGGAGAATGACTTAATGACTTACCAAGGAACCATCTCAATACACATTTAACCTTTAAACATTGATTAATAATGAATATGTTTGATGCCAATGAAAATCCACAACATTTAAATGATAAAGTGCGTATTGAGACTTGAAAGATTCCCGGGTAACTTCACATACGCTCATTCTCTCATTGATCCCATTCCCATTTCACAAGTTCCAAGTATCACAAATAATCCCAACTTTCATAACTTTCTATCAAAATTAACTCCAAACTTTCATGGGCTCTCAAGCATAAAAACAAAGGGATTAACGGGCCACAATCAAGGGGGAGAAGCGGGCTGAAAAGGGGCTGAGATAGGCCTGAAAAAGAACCCCAAAAAGTCCTGGGCTCGCTCGAGCGACCCAGGGTCCGCTCGAGCCAAGCCCAGGGAGAACCTGGTCCGCTCGAGCGGCCCACTTGGTCGCTCGAGCGGACTGGGCTCTGTCCCAGTCCGAGCTGAGTGCAGAAATGCACTCTTTTGAGCATTTTCTGATTTCTTTTCCCCCTCTTTCTTCTATACATATTTTCACAATAACTTGGGCCCTTTCTTGACCTCCACAAATCATCAAATCACCATCCATTAGCAATCCAATTAACCAAACAAACACTTTTAAATCAAAGCCCTTTTTCCTCCATTCTTTGAGCACAAACACTTTGACAAGAAGAAAGCTATATTTTGAGATGACCAAGGTAGAAACAAGCTTCCAATACATTGTAAAACAATATCATGAGTAAAATCACACACAACATTAGTCCATTTATCCCAAAGCAAAACTAGGAAACATAAGAAGACTAGCACATAGCATGAAACATCATAAAATGAAACAAAATAGATGAAGTCATCATATTAATTGAAAATCCACTTGCCTCAAATCTAAAAGAGAGAAATAATACTCCTCAAACAAAGCTCTAGGGCCTCAAGGTCTTCCATCTACAAAAGCCCCAAAATAAACCAAGAGAAACCCTAAAAATCAATCATCCTTAAATCTCCATGAAAACTCTTTGCATGAGTGATGAAAACACTCTAAATGAAGAGGAAAACAAAGATCTAAAGTTTGGAAAGCCATTGCTAACCTTGAAAAGCCCAAACGAAGAAGAGAAGCTTGGATGAGGGCCTTGCCCTAACTCAAAATCCTTGAAAAGGCATCTTTGGGAAGCCAAGAGAGAGGAGAAGAAGATGGGAAGATCAAATCTCCATTTAGCATCCAAGAAGAAGAGATAATTGAGGAGAGAGAAAGCGCTGGGAAAAACCATATCTCCTCCCCTTTGTTGCAGGAAAAGAAAAAAAATGGGGAAGGAGAAGAGCCCTATTGGCTTTATAGAGAATAATGGGCTGGGCCCCATGGGCCCCAAACTTACAAAGGTCAAAACTAGCATTTGCGTGTCCCGAATGAAAACGACGAAGAAGACAAAAATGATCGACGAAATTTCTACTTTCCAAAAATTATATTTTCCCCAATTTCTGAAATTTTCAAAATTTATGGACAGATTTAGTGTGAAAAGTCACTTTTGCCCTTTTTCTCGAAAAACGCATTTTCTGATCATCAAATCAAAATGGTCAAAACATGAAAGTTGTTAAACTTCATAAAATGAGTCAAAATACACCAAATTCAGAATTTTTAGAAATCAGAAGTAATTCCTCATAAAAATACATATCATATGGACAGGGTCAAACCAAGGTCACGGTCTTCAAAATCTCCAAGGCTATGGAAAATCTAGTCAAACTCAAAAACAACGTCAAACCAACTCAATCTTGCTTAAAAAAAAAACTAAACCACGATTAAAACAATACTAATCAGAGAAGTTGGGGGTCGGGGTCTTACACCATGGTCCACAGGCCACGTGGTTGTACAGACCAGATCCATACGCAAAAGAAAACAAAAAAAAATGTGCAGAAAAAAAAGGAGAAAAACCAAGAAGAGAAAAAGAAGAAAACGTGTAAAAAAATAAAAAGAAAACACGTGAAAAAAAAGTAAAAAAAAAATAGGAAGAAAAGAAAAAGAAAGAAACAAATTGTTTTTTACCATCCAATTTTCTAGAAAGGATTTTTCTTGAAAAATAGAACTTACTTAAAGCCATTAATGGAGAAGAAGAAGAAAAGCTTGAAGATCCTTGAAGAAGAAAAGTTCTTGGTCTTCAAGCCCTCCTGAGATTTTTGTAAAAGAAAGCAATAAGAGCAAGAAATCCAACCTCTTTGCTTTTATAAAAGAGAGCAAACCAAAGAAGGAAACAAGAAAAGAGGTAAGTGCTACTAATTAGAAACCTTACCAAAAAGAAGGAATTAGAAAGATTCTTTCCCAAAAGAAAGGTATCTTGAGAGATTATCTCCCAAAAGAAAGCAATGAGAGATTTTCTCCTAAAAAAGAGGAGATTTGAGATAATCTCTCCCAAAGAAAGATACTTTGAGATATTCTCTCCCAAATAAAGGGAACATGAGAGATTCTCTTCAAGTAAGGATATTTTTAGATATTCTTTATCCAAAGGAGATATTTTTAGATATTCTTTACGAAAATGAAACCATAAGAGATCTAAGCCATTCCAAAAGCTTAAGGTCCCATGGGTTAGCCCATATGAGTCAGGTTTGACCACCTAGGCATTAAAAAAAAGGGCTTTTAGTCAAAAATAAATCCCTCTCACCAAGTGATGGACCGCGCTTTTGCCTGGTTCTACCGAGGTCGGCGGACGTGGGAGTCCGTTCGGTCCGACCCTTTCGTAACCGGGGGGCAAAGGCGTGCATCAACATTTTTTTGTGTGGGTGTGCCAGATTTTCTATTTTACTTGGAATTGCAAGTGGTGATCCGGAGATCAACCTTCGCAAGTAAAAAGGAAATCAACTTCTTTCAAGTTTTCCATTGCACATATATTTAAGAAAAGAGACATTTTCTTGATTTGCCGTGAAAGGCGATTTTTTTGGCATTTATAGCCGATTTTGGCGTTTATAGCCGATTTACAATTCTTATCAATAATGAAAGACAAGAGTTGTGATTTTTGTCTCTTTAAAAAAAATACAAACTACAATAAAAAGCAAGAAAAGGAGGATCTAACTTCTCAGGAGATTATGGGGGACCAGTTCAGATTGACGGTCGTAAGCCATATGTGGACTTCGCCTTCATCCATGCAGATGAGAACAGAGGATGCTATTGATTCGCTTGGCTTGGCTATAACCTCAGGTTTTTAGAGGACAAAGATCAAAAGGAGGTCCTATGTCCAATAAAAAACTGAGTAGACGGGCTGAAAAGCCACGTCTAAGCCATTTGGAGGCAGAAGGAGAAGGCAAGGACCTTGGGGGGGGTACCCCCCAAGGGACTTTTGTCACCTTGTAGCAGTGGTCGGTGTAGAACTTCCGAAGAGTTTTCTTTCTTTCCTTCTCTGAATTTCTGTGCTTTGTCTGTGTCTCTCTTTTTCTGTCTCCTTTTCTTCTTGGAGAGCTCTCCTATTTATAGGCTTTTAGGTAGCCATTTAGGAGGGTTTATGAGCCTTAATTGTCATAAAGCTACATAAAGGGAGGAGTTACAAGATTGAATTCTTTATTTTGTAACTCCTTTTTCTTGGCTTCTGATTGGCCGGAGGAGATTGAGGGCATTTAATCGCCTTTAATCGCCATGATGGGAGGAGTTTCACGGGTTAAATGCCATGAATCTCTTGACTTGTAACTCCCGGATGCTTGCTTCTGATTGGGCCGTCCAAAGAAATGGATTAATGACTGTAATAAAGCTAGTCAATTAATCGCATTAAGTGGTCGCCGAGCAGTTGAAGAGTCGCGGGCCGTGCCGCGTCTTTTGGGATTCTTCTGGCGATGATCATCGATGGATTTTCATGTAGATCAACATCGGATGACCATGTAACTTTAGGTGTTAGTGGCCAACAGCGGGTCGGTGCCATCTGTCCTGTCGATTTCTCGATCGGTCGGGTAGAAAGCACACTTTGTTTTGGTTGACCAGTTGGCGATCAATGTTGATTTCGATACTCTTGACGATTAACCCGTGTTTTTTACAGATGTCAGAGGATTTGGTGTCTCAAAAGTATGAATATTGGAAAATACCAGAGGCCAGATGCTTCGAATCCCAAAAAAAGGCAAAAAATGGGGTTTCCAGGGCTAACCGGGCGATCCCGGGCCCTAGGGTCGCCGGCCCCTGCGACCCTTGGGGGGGGGTTTTCCCCCTTTTGTCCTGTTTTGTGTCCGTTTTTGCTGTTTTTTTATTCTTTTTTTATTCTGTATTTTTCCTTGATATTTTTGTTCATTTATTGGCCTGATTTTCCTGTAGAAAACCTGATGAGAATCCTTGAATTTTATTTTGCAAAGTTTCCAATTTTCGGAGAAAGCCGAAGACTTTGTTGCGCAGAGCTGTCGATTTTCCGTCAGAAGCTGAAACTGGGACAAACGATGTCGGAATGACCTGAAATTTGGGGTGAAGCCTGCTGAGCAATAAATAAGACCAACCATAGGCTTTTGTTTGAGTTTTGAAACCATTTGGGGCCCTATCACTAGTAGACTTGCTTTTGTCGAGATGAAGATGTCGCTGCTTGATGTACGGTCAACCGATGTCCGATTGACTTGAAATTTGATAGGGGACCTATTGGAGTCATTTGAAGATGATCCATAGGCTTTGTCTTGGAAACCATGGTCCCGGGGAGCTTCGCCGCCGAGAGGCCTGATTTGGCTTCCGAGCGTCAAAGTATGGTCAAATGTTGTCGAAATAACCTGAAATTTGACGTGTAGCCCTTTGTAAGCATTTTGAAGCCGTCCATTTACTCTATCTGATGAGTGATGGCCTCGGTGGTTCTCGCCGCCGAGAGGCTTGATTTAGCTGTTCGAGGGTTGATGTAGGGTCAAACGTTGTCGGTTTGACTCGGAACTTGACGTGGAGCCTTTTGGATGTATTTTGAGACCATCCATCGGCTCTGATCGAAGATGTGGTGTCTCCGATGCTTTCGCCGCCGGGAGCTCCTTTTCAGCTGCCTGAGAAGCGAAGTTAGGCCAAATGATTTTGAGATGGCCCGAAACTTCTTGTGTACTCCTCTTTTGGCTGTCTTGAAGGATCTTGCAGTTTTTGTTTGATTCTGCAAAGATTTGATTTTTTGGAAGTAGCATTGCCTATTTATGGCAGGTTGCAACTTCATGTAGCTTTTTGGATCTTGAAGAAGCAAGGTGACATTTTTGGTGTCAACAAATGCCCCCTCGAGGTACAGCGACGAGTTGCTTAACTTTTGTAGTCGATGTGCCTCAAAGAGTTTTGTGAAGGAGAGCCTGTGACTGGACCAAGAGTCTTTGAGCAGTCTTTTTTTTTTGGTATTTGTAGCTTTTTGAGCTTCTAGGGGAATTTTATGGTAGTGAAAGGGATCACGTACCATCTCGAGGCAAAGTTTTGAAGATGACATCAAGGATGTGGATTTTGGTTTTGACCTTGTGACCTAACAGGCTGTATGTGGCAGGTTAGGGGGTCGGGTTTGGTTTTGACCGTGTGACCCAACAAGCTGTATGTGGAATGTTGGGGGATCAGGTTTTGGTTTTTGGTTTTGGTCTTGTGACCTAACAGGCTATATGTGGCAAGTTAGGGGACCAGGATTTGGTTTGGATTTTTGTGGAATGTCAATTTCAAGATTTTGGCTAAATTTGGTAGATGAGGCTGGATGGTTTGATTTTTGGAAGCTCATGGGGCTTGGAATTCTCTTTGTATGGTCCAATCAATTCAAAAGAGGCATGGAACCATTTTTGTATACTCTTGGTAAGAGGGGTTTCTCTTTAACTAAAAGCCCAAATTTTTTTTTTGTGCCTAGGTGGTCAAACCTAGCTCATATGGGCTAACCCATGGGACCTTAAGCTTTTGAAATGACTTAGATCTCATATGGTGTCATTTTTGTAAAGAATATCCAAAAATATCTCCTTTGGATAGAGAATATCTAAGAATATCTTTATTTGGAGAGAATCTCTCATGTTCCCTTTATTTTGGGAGAGAATATCTCAAGATATCTTTCTTTTGGGAAAGAATCCTTCATTGATCCTATCTTTTGGGAAAAATCTCTCATTGATTTCTTTTTGGGAGAGAATCCATCAAGATATCTTTCTTTTGGGAAAGAATCTTCCTAATTTCTTTCTTTTGGTAAGGTTACTAATTAGTAACACTTACATCTTTCTTCTTTCCTTCTTTGGTTTGCTCTCTTCTATAAAAGCAAGGAGGAGGTTGGATCTCTTGCTCTTATTACTTTCTTTTGCAACAATCCCAAGAGGGCTTCAAGACCAAGAGTTCTTCTTCTTCAAGATCTTCAAGACTTTTCTTCTTCTTCTCCATCAATGGCTTCAAGTAAGTTCCCTTTTTCAAGAAAACTCCATTGTAGGAAAAAAAAGGTTATTTCTTTCTTTTTTTGTTTCTTTCTTTTCTTTTCTTTTTTTTTCATGTGTTTGCTTCTTCTTTTTTTCACACGTTTTTTTTTTTTTTTTTTTGCTTTCTTTTTCTTTTCTTGAGTTAAGAGATTTCTGTGCGAGTACGAACCCCATATGTCCTGACATTGCACTGCGGAGAGATCTCGCTGTTTACCTCACTTATTGGCTTGGTGAGGCTATTTTGCTGGAGGAGATGGAACGCACAGCAGGCCGCATTGTATTTTTCCGGCTTGTCAGATGGCGTTTGGAGAGCAGCTTGCTTTGGTGCCAGCTCTTTACTCCTACCTGTGTACCAAACTGCAGGCTGCTGCTTTTTTGGTTCGGCTTGGGCTTCCCATGAACAGGGTATTTTCAGCCCACATCTTTTATTCGTGGTACGTGTACCACTGTCCTGGCTTCTACCGGCTGGGTGCTGCACAGGATGATGATCCTCTGATGATTCGGCTAGCTAAGGGCAAAGCCATGTCCGAATCACTTTTGTTTGCCCGCATGAAGATCCGACGGTTCAGGGACGTCGAGATGGGGCAGTCTTCAGTGAAGCTTTCTCTGGAGTTGCGGAAGAAGGCTTTTGATTTGGTGCCTCCCAAGACTCTACCAGGGTAGGGTCGGGAAGGCATTACTCCTTGACGAATGTAGAGAAGGAGTGGCTTTTCAGCATACGTGTCGGCACGATGGTGTACCGCAGACATCTTTTCGTCGACATCCAGCCATATGTACCCTCTCGCTTTGCTATGCAGCTGGGTTTTTCTCAAGGCGTTGTTGGTGCACCTTCAAGCATGGTGAAGCGCTTTGGAGGTTTAGAGGATGGGAGAAATGCATGGGCTTTCTATAGTGCTGAAGACACTACAGCCATGATCTCTTATCCTGTGTTGTTAACTTCCCGGACTGCCGGCTTTGCGAAGTGGTTCGCGGAGAGCTTTTCGGCATATCGGGGGCTTTCCAAGAAGGAGCTTGATGTGAAGCTGGCATCTGGAAAGGGCCTTGGAAAGTCGGATGGTGTCCGGCGAGAGGAAGTTTGGGCCTTCCTTTCTGGAGAGAAGCACAAGATAGGCTTTCTCGGTGACCAGGGCGTCATTGGTTTTGAAGCTGTTCGAGAATTACCTGATGAGGCTTTAGAGCAGCTAGAACAGGAGGAAGCCGAACTTGGTGCTTGGATGCAAGTGGCATAGAGGCAAGCTTCCGTGGAGTCTACTGGCAAGAGTAGACCATCCAGTGAGGAGTCAAGTGGGAAACCTGACTCTGACAGGAGTAAGAGGAGGAGTCATCATCATCGCAGTAAGGGGCAACATGAGGACTTTCCTGACTTGGAAGTTCCTCTTACCATAATTGAGGATGTGCCAGTGGATACTGATAAGCCTCCAGAGAAGAGGAGCCGAGAAGAAGAGACCGTTGGTGAAGGTATGATTCTTCCTTTTTCTCTTTCCATTTCTTTTCATGGGATTTTTCCATGTTCTGATTTGCTTCTTGTTTCTGCTTTTCCTTTTTTTTTTTAGCAGAGGAAGACTTGGTGATGCCTGAGGTTCCAACCGATGAGCTGGTGACGGATCCTGTCGGGGCACCTGAAGAAGAACCGAGGGACTCTGGAGTGAATCCAGAATCTCCAATTGGTATGACTTCTTTTGCTTTCTTTTTTTTTGTGTCTGTGACTTGGTTTGCTAACATTTTTCTTGTCAGCTGACTTGCCACAGGATTCTGATGACGTTGAACCATCGATGGACTCAAATGTTGATGATGCTTCCGATGAGTTCATGGAGGAAGAGAGTCTTCCGCCAGTCGTCGAAGAAGGTATTTTTGTAGTAATAACCCTGATAATGATTTTCAAACATGATCATATTCATACCTTTTTGTGTTTCTTTAGCAGGTTTTGAGATGACAGAGGAGAATCCATCGCTTCCTTCAGAACCAGAGCAAGGGATGCCAGAGGTCGATCCAGAGGTAGAGACTCCTGGGACTAGTTCTAACACTGTTGCGGAGATACCTCGTGCTGAGATTCCTTCCCAGGCAGGAGCAGCTTCAACTGGAAAGAGTTCTTTTGTTACTCTTCCAATGGGTGATGACATGAGCAGCCGACCAACGGAGTTGGGCGAATCTTCAGCTGGGCCATCTCTTCTTTTTGCGAAGAAGGTGGTGGTGCGGGTTCTGAGCTCTTGGATCGAGACTTTGCTTTCTGGGCACTTAGATGCTGGATTTGGGATGATCCAGCATGTGCGTGAGATTCTCGGTGATGCCGAAGAGGCTAGTCTGGATGTCACAAGTGCCAGGGCGATCGTTGATAGGATCATTGAGATGGGTGATAGGTGGTTTGAGACCATGGGTTTTCCTGATGACCAGTTCTTCAAGGAGATATTCCTGGACCCTGTGGATAAGGCTCAGTCTAACCTGGATGAGGCTACACAAAGCAGGAAGCAGATAGTCCGAGAGAAGAACTTAGAAGAGCTAACCATCATTGGGCTGACACATGAACTTAACATCATTGATAGGGAGGTCGATGAGGCCAGGAAACGTCTTGAGCATCTGCAGGCACAAGTCGCTGCCAAGTGGACTACAGTAATAGAGGCTCGTGACAGGGAGAGTGCTCTGATTCGCCGGGTTGCAAATGCCAATCGAGTTCTTGAAAGGAAATCTCAAGAAAGCAAACGATGGCAAACTGCTCTGGATAAGCTTCCCTGTGCGAAAGAAGGGTTTCAACCCACCCCAGCATCTCATGGCAACTTCTTGAAGAATCGTGCCATGGAATCCCTGACGGCTGAGGCCAAAAGTTTGCTTAAGGAGCTGAACTCTTGGCTGGAGACCATTTTTTATTGAGCTCCTATTTTTTTTTTAACATAAACCATCCTTCTTTTTTTTTTTTTTAGTACCACTTGTATTTTTTTTTGTACTTTTTTTTGTAGTGCTTGCGAACACTTTCCTCTTTTTTTGGTACCACATATATTTTTTTTGGTACTCTTTTTTTTGTTTTCCCTACGCTCACTTAAATCTTTTTGTGATGAAAGTAATTGCTAAATGGGATTCCTTTTTTTTTGTTTTTTTATTTTCCCTACGCTCACTTAAATCTTTTTTGTGATAAAAGTAATTGCCAAATGGGATGCCCTCTTTTTTTGTTTTCCCTACGCTCACTTAAATCTTTTTATGATAAAAGTAATTGCTAAATGGGATTTGATCAAAAGCTTGTCATTTTGTGAAAATCTTTTGTCAAATGATTGTTTGGCATGGAAGCCAGATTTTTGTTTGTGGCATGGAAGCCGATTTTGGCATGAGAGCCAGCTTTTTTGTGGCATTGATAGGCGAGTTTGTTTTGTGGCATCTATAGCCGGGTTTGTGGCATTAATAGCCGGGTTTTTTGAAAGCCAATTTTTTTTGTTTGTGGCATTGATAGCCGGTTTTGTTTTGTGGCATTGATAGCCGGTTTGTGGCATTTATAGCCTATTTTGGTGGCATCTATAGCCGTTTTGTGGAAATTATAGCCGGTTTGGTTTTCAAAAATGCAAGTATCGACTAAAAGTCGCCTCCCTGCTGAATGTTCTTGCAAGTATCGATGGAATGTCGCATCCTTGCTCATTCGATTGCGAGTATCGATGGAATGTTACATCCTCGCGGATTTGGGTGCAAGTATCGATGGAATGTCCCATCCTTGCTTTTCAAGAATTTTGGTTTTGCGGGTACTGACTTGATGTCGTTTCCCCACGATTTTTGAAATTTGTGGTTTTCCCGAACCTTTGGGTTATGGATATCAACTGAAATGTTGCGTCTCCATAGTTTTTTAGGTTTTTTTGAACCTTTGAAATTTGGGTTGTGGATATCAACTGAAATGTTGCATCTCCATGGTTTTCTAAGTCTTTTCGAACCTTTGAAATTTGGGTTGTGGATATCAACTGAAATGTTGCATCTCCACGGTTTTGGATTTTGCAAGTATCGACGAAATGTCGCTTCCCTGCGATTTTGGAAGTGTCGAACGTGGTTCGTATGCTTCCGATTTGTGCGAGTATTGAGTAAGCGTCGCTTCCCCGCGGCTTTTTGAAAAACCATTTTTTTTTATTTAAAGACACGAGGGTCATAAGTTTTGACCTAAAACCATTTTGGCGGTAAAAGGCAGGGTGGACTAGGGTGGAAATCCCTGAATCCGGATTTTTTTTCAAACCATGAATTTTTGTTTCAAGGGTTGAAAATTTTGGTCAAGTTAGGGAAAGGTTCCTAAACTTGGATTTTTTTTTTAACAATGAAATGAAGAAAGTAAGCGTTGTTTAAATTTCTAGAAATTTCAACATTTGACATGAAAATTCTAAAAAAGGTGGGTTTAGCGAGCGTGTACCTGGAAACCTATTTTGGCCGTACAGGCATT
Organism: Litsea cubeba; assembly: GCA_012931725.1. NCBI lineage: Eukaryota > Viridiplantae > Streptophyta > Magnoliopsida > Laurales > Lauraceae > Litsea > Litsea cubeba. The sequence continues at coordinate 81,319,329 of CM022946.1, read as the reverse complement.
GCTCTTACCCAGTTGGGTAAGTCTTCAAGGGTAGTACCGCTTTAAGAACTTGCCATTGATGGGCAGCATACATCTGTCACCTTCCATGTTTAGGAGTGCGTATGCGCCGTTGGAGAAAACCTTGTCGATGACGTAGGGTCCCTCCCATTTTGGCTCAAATTTGCCTTTGGACTTGTGAGCGAAGACCATTGGTCTTTTTACCGCAAGAACCAAGTCACCCTTTTTGTAGGCACGTTGCCTGACCTTTTTGTCGAAAGATCCTGCCATGCGTGTTTGGTAAAGTTCAATGCTTTGTTGAGCTTCGAGCCGTCTCTCATCGAGATTGTCCAGCTCATGGAGTCGCAATTTGACATTGCTTTCTTAAGTCATGTCATTTTGCAAGGATACCCTCAAGGAAGGAATTTGTACTTCCAAGGGCACAACAGCTTCACATCCATAGACCAAGGAGAATGGTGTGCCATGGGTTGGTCCTCGAACGGTGGTTCGATAGGCCCACAAAGCTTTAGAAAGTTTATCGCTCCAGTCTCTTTTGTGACTAGAGACCATTTTTTTGAGGATTTTACAGTGTGTCTTGTTGAAAGTTTCTGCTAACCCGTTTACTGCCGGATTGTATGGAGTCGAAGGACAGCTTTGGATTTTGTATTTGTCGCAGAACCTGTAGAATCGATGATCCCGGAATTGTGGTCCGTTATCATGGACGAATCTTTTGGGTATGCCGAAACGACAAATGATGTTGGTGCGCAGGAACTGAAGGACTTATGAGGTCTTCATTTCATTGAACGCAAATGCTTCTGACCACTTGGAGAAATAATCCGTAGCGGCGAAGATTGAAGCGATGACCTTTGCTTGAAGGGGGAGAAATAGGACCTATGATGTCCATACCCCAAGCTTCGAAATGCCATGAAATCGCTGTAGGATGCAGCCATTCTGGAGGCATGTGAATGTAATCTCCATGAACTTGGCATTGTTGGCAGCGCTTAGCAAATTACATTGCGTCAGCTACCATAGTAGGCCAGTAATATCCTAACCTTTTTATCTGATCATAGAGCTTGAGACCAGCCTGATGAGCTCCGCAAAGACAGCATGAACTTCTTTGAGTATTTATTCAGTCTCTTGTTGTGACAAGCAGCGTAGAAGTACTCCGTTGAAGGATTTCATGTAAAGGATTTTTTAAGGAATATCCAAATGAAAGCTTCGGGTTCGCCTTTGGGTGCTTACCCGTTCTTTTGGATCTTCAGGTAGGATTCTGAACATAATGTAATCAATGAACGGATCCCTCCAGTCGCCGATTGAAGTTTGAAGGATTGAAATCCGACTTCCAATCACTTGGTGGCATTCAGCAACTGCTTGGTGTGTGTTAAGAGGAGGAAGGATTCTTCTTTCGCACACTGTGATTTGCATGTTTTCCCCTTCCTGGATTGCCATAGATGCGGCAAGTCCAGCTAGGGCATCTGCACGTATATTTTCACCTCCACGAATGTGGGTGATGTGACAGATGTCAAACTTTTGCAGAAGCGATTGTGCCTTATTGTAGTAAGGCAGCAGATCTGGCTTCCTGACTTCAAATTTTTGATTCATCTGGTTGACGATCAGTTGAGAGTCTCCAAAGACTTCCAGCATGGTGATACCGGATTCGATGGCGAGTTCCAATCCTAGGATCAGAGCTTGATATTCAGCTGCATTGTTTGTGCATGATTCTAGTAGCGAGAAAGCGTGTGGAATCATGTATTTGTCGGGGCTAACAAAGAGGATGCCAACTCCCGAGATCAGCTGTCTTTTTTTCATTTATCCTGGTTGCACCGTCAAAGTACATGTCCCAGGAGGCATTTTGTGAGAAAGTCTCCACATTGCAGACTGGTTCATCTGGGAGATCATATCTGAGTGGAGAATCTTTAGGCAATGGATGCTCTGCGAGGAAGTCCGCTAGTGCTTGCCCTTTGATTGCCTTTTGTGGTACATACCTAATATCAAATTGTGACAGAAGGATGGACCATTTTGCCAGTCGAGCGTTAAGAGAACCTGCCTTTGTGACAAGGACCTTCAAGAGGTTGACCCTCGAGACCAGGTATACTTTGTTGGAAAGCAAGTAGTGACGCAGCTTTTGTACGGCGAACATCACTGTAAGACATTCTTTTTCGACTGGAGAGTAGCGATGCTCTGCACCTACTAGCATGCGGCTGAGGTAATATAGAGCAGCTTATTTTCTTTGATCATTTTCTTGCGCAAGCAGAGCTCCTAAAGAGTGATCAAGGGCTCTTGTGTACAAGATGAATGGTTTTCCAGTGGTAGGAGCAGCTAACACTGGAGGTTTTGTCAGGTATGACTTGATGTCTTGGAAAGCAGCTTCACAGTCAGCATCCCAGACAAAGTTTACACCTTCTTTCATGAACCGGGAGAATGGACGACATTTCCCTGAAAGATTGGAGATGAACTGTTTGATGTAGGCCAGTCTCCCTTGAAGCCCTTTGAGTTCTCTCAAGGTTCTTGGAGAGGGCATTTCTAGAATGGCTTTGACTTTTATGGGGTCAAGCTCTATTCCAGCTTTCCGAACTAAGAATCCGAGGAACTTACCCGACGAAGCATTTCAAAGGATTCATTCGCGGTTTGTGTTTGCGAAGCCGGAGGAAGACTTGTCGAAGGTCTTTGAGATGATCTTCTTTTCTTTTGCTTTTGACGGCGAGGTCGTCAACGTAACATTCAACCGTCTTGTGCTGCATATCTTGGAATATTTTCATCATAGCCCTCTGATATGTGGCACCAGCATTTTTCAGACCAAATGGCATGACAGTGTAACAATACACGCCAAATGGGGTCCGAAAAGATGTATGTTTTTCATCTTCAGGATGCATCTTTATCTGATTGTAGCCAGAGAAACCATCCATGAATGTCATTCGCTCGAATCCACAGGTATTATCAATCATTACCTCTGGTATGGGGAGCGGAAATTCATCTTTTGGGCATGCGCCATTCAGGTCTATATAGTCAATACAGACCCTAATCTGCCAGTTTTTCTTAGTCACGGGGTTAATGTTGGCCAACCATTCAGGATGCTGTTCCTCACGGATGAAGCCGACACTTTTGAGTTTTTGAACTTCTTGTTCAATTTTATCCATCACGTCTGGATGGAATCTTCTTTGGCCTTGCTTGACAGGCTTAATGTCTTCTTGAAGATTGAGTTTGTGGACCGCTATTTTGGGGTCTAAGCCAGGCATTTCAGCGTAAGACCATGCAAAGCAACCAACGAACTCACGAAGAAAGGCGATATACTCGGGTAACTCATCATCCTTTATATTCTTGCTTATGAATACAGGACGTGGGATATCTGGTGTTCCCAAGTCTATCTTTTGAACGGGATCTTCTGTTGGAAGGTGGTTCCTCCACAATATTTTAGGAGGCTTCCAGCTCAACGAAACCTTCTGGGGTTTCAAGGGCATTTCAAGACTAAGGTTTTGTTCCTTTCCACGGGTCTTCTTGATCGGTAATTTTTCCAAGGCTTGCTATGAGATGATCCCAATCGCCTGTTGAAACCGGGTCGAAGTAGGCTACTTCTTTTGGAGATGAGGGTTCTTCTTGGTCAGAAGACCACATGTCTGTACCATCGGACAACTCCTCTTCATTCTCAGAAAAATCGTGCCAATTGGACGAGCTTCCTGGATCTTTGTCAGGTGACTCATCAAAGCGATATCCAGGGAGATCGATGTCTTCATGGACTTGAGATGTTGAGGCTTGGTCAGTGTATTGACTTTTAAGCCTTTGTGTCAACTGTCTCAGGGGAGTGTCGGGATCATACCCTAACCCATATGAAAACTTTTCTACATAGCCGTAGAGTCTCCAATCTTCCAGCTGGCTTTTGGTCAAGACGGGCTCCAATGGCATGAGAATACTGCGTCCTTCTCCCAAACCGACTGGGTTTTGAGCGTCATAGCCCATTTTCTTCATAATAGCTTGTGCCACAGAACTATATAAGGATAGTTGAGGAATACCTTTATTTTCGAAAGGTTCAAGCATGGAGTTTGATGAAGAAGCATCCGATCTATGGAAGAAGATCGGATTTTCCTTTGCTGAAGTTGCTGGAACAACGAAGGAAGCTGACGTAGGATCTTCTATGTCAGAAGTTGTCTCCATTGGAGTAAGAGCAGGCTGAACTCGTTGAGTGTCAGCTTGGCTTGACGATGTGTCGTCTTCTGGCTCTGAATCCGAATCCGTGTCTTGCACGATAGACATGAAAGAGACAACAAATTTGCCCCCAGGCTTTTGCTTTACCTTCTTCACTTTAGTTGTGATGACCAAAGGCTTTGAAGGTTTGAGGGAGATGATGAAGGGAGTTTGAATGCTCTCTTCAGATTTACCGGATGGTTTGTTTTCTTCCGGCGATTGTTGAGGAGCCTTGCCTTTATCTTTCTGGGGATTTTCGGCAAAGGATGCTGTGTGCTTCTCCTCTTCTTCTTTTTCACCTTCATACATCTGTGAGTCTGCAAAGTGGACTTCTTTACCTTTGAAGGGTTTTTTGTCCGCAAAGACTCGATGTATCATGCCGTCGTCGCCAACAAACTTGATGCATTGATGTAGAGTTGAAGGGACAACACCATTCTCATGGATCCAAGGGCGTCCGAGAAGGATGTTGTAGCATGAAGGGGTTTTTATTGCATACACTGTGACCTCAGAGATAAGATCACCGATCTGCAACTTGAACCTGGTTTTGTCGATAGGCCTTTGAGTACTCCCACCGTATCCAAAGATAGATACAGACGTGTGGCTCAGTTTGCTGGGTGGGATGCCCAACTCTTCGAGAGCCGATGTGGAGATGAGGTTGAGTGCAGAACCTGGGTCGATCTGAACTCTGTGCATAGGCATTTCCTTGACGTACCCTGTGAAGTACAAGGGTCGGTTATGCCTTGTTTCGCCAAGTAGGAGGTCGTCCTTTGTGAAGGCGATGGTTGCACTGGCTGCTTTTTTAACCAAGAGGCATTCAATGCATGATCCCTCAGTTTTCTTCTTTTCTCCCTTTGAGGAGGCTTCTGAGTTTTTTACCCGGTAATCCATTTCAATTTGGAGGACTTGTGGGGCATGTTTGTCGACATCCTCATTCAGTTTTTGTAATTCTGAAATGAGATTATCACGAGTGTGCGGAGACATTCGCAATAAATCTAGGATGTTCAGACGTGCAGGTATGTGCTTGAAGTGTTCAATCAAGTCATACTTGAAAGCGTCCTTAGGGCCTGCATGTTCATCATTGTTGCCACTAGGGGCGCTTACAACATCTTTTCCCGAAGGATTTACATATGTAAAGAAAGATTGGTTGTAATTTTTGTGGTAGTCACGGCCAGAGCGGGTGCCTCTACCAACTTCGAGAGCTTCTTGAGAAGGGTCTTCGATTGGAAGATTGTCTTCAGGATCAAGAGGCTGTCGTTTTTCATTTGCTGAGGATGTATCAGCAGCAGAGTTGCCATCCTCAGTGATGGTGTTGCACAGAGCATTTTCCGGAACAGGTCTTGAACAGTATCCAGCAACCTTTCTTCTTCGTTGACTCCTTCATCGTCCCAAGCATCAATAGTTGAGAATTCTTCAGTCAGGAAGGGTGTGAACTTTGAAGTCACAGTCTCAGGAGAAGAAACCTGAGAGGGTGTCATCTCAGTGAAAGTCACGTGAGATGAGGTGGCTCCAGAAGTTACATTGCTAGGTGTCGCCGGAGTGCAAGTGCTCTCATCAGACGATGCTTCGGAAGAGCTATGATCCCGAATTATCACATTACAGGAAGCTCTGACGGGAGACGTTGCCTGATCGGAGTCAGACTCATCCTCGGATGTAAGAGGATGGTATATCCAGAAATTTTCTCCATTTTCAGGAGTTAAGGGAGGATGTACCTGATGGTCTTCAGGGACTTCGGGCTCTGGATCGCGAGGAAGCTCGTTGACACGGTCTTGTTCTTGTTCTAGAGCGAGACGCTGCAAGATCCTTGCATATTCTTCAAGATCAGGCATGGGAGCCAAATCTTCTTCTTCATCATCTCTTTGTGGCTCAACATTGTTAATTTCCACTGGAGTAATGAGGGGTGCTGGTTTAACAGCATTTTCTTGTACAGCCTCTTGGTCTTCTTCATCATTAGACCAGAATCCTTGTGGCTATAGGGTGTATACCAGATTACTGGCATAAGATGATTCTCAGGAACCCATTCTTCATCGGAGAGGTATTCTCCCGTTTTAAGGGACTCCTCCCACTCGTCGGTGTAGTTGGATTCGAATCCATCATCGGTGTCACTAGACTCGTATCCATCAATGGAGCATCCAACTGCCGAATTGCAAGAGTATGATGGCTCCTGGGTGGCTTCTTCTTTAAATTGAGGTGGCATGAAATCACTGAGAGTGAATTTCCTTACCCCCTTTGAAGTCTCTTGAAGGGATGTTTTTGTTGCCTCCAGTGAAGCGGTAGAGGAAGCCTCTGCCTTTTCTTGGACTTCTTGTTTTGGCTGGGTCTTCTCTTGCCGTTTGAGCTTAAAGAGATGTTTCCTAGCCTGCCTTCGCTGTTGAGTTGTAGGCTTTGTTTTCACGTCCTCCCAATTTTCATCTTCTAGGAGATCGGGATGTACCCATATGGGTTGTCCGTTTGGTGTCGGGTAAGGAACCAGTTCCTCGGACGCTTGGATTGAGTTTATCACCTTGAAGGAAATAGTAATCTTCTTCGGTGATTTTGATGTTTGTCCACATGTCACCATGTTGACGGAGGCAGACCCATAGTTTTTGTCAAATGTGATGACTCCGTTTTTCCACATCTCGTTTATTTTCTTCCTTACAACGAAGCATTGATTGAGAGGATGCGAGATCATCTGGTGGTACGGACAGTACCGAGGATCGTTGGTTTTGCCAACATCGCCCGATCTTTTTCGTTCAGGCAAGGTGAGCTTGCCGTTTGCCACAAGAGCCCCGAAGATTTCATCAACCTCTTCATCAAATGGGTATTTCTTCTCTACTCGTTCTTTGAAGGCATCAGAGAGTTCAGGTCTTTTACCAGCAGCTTTGTTTTCAACTTTCTTTGGTGGCTGAGGAGCTGACTTAGTCTGCACATTGAGGACCTCTTTCTTCTTTGGTTTTAAGGTTGCAATGGCGGTTGGCTCTTTTCTTGATTATTTCTGACTGTTGAGGTCTTTAATCACCGTTTCAGCTTCCATGGAAGCTTCTAGGAGTTCTCCTAGGTTTTTTGATTTGTTACCGATGATCATGGAGCGGATTCTAGCTCTCATGTTGTTTCGGCAGATGTTGACTAACGACGTTTGTGGCAATACATCAGAGCATTTGTATGCCATTGCTTTCCACTTATGAATGAAGTCATATGTTGACTCATTTTCCCCCTGTTTTAGGCTGCACAGCTGAGCCATTGTAGCGGGATGATCCTCACCTTTGAAGTGAGTCAGGAAGCGTGTCTCTAGCATGGCCCAGTTTTGGATGGAGTCCTCCGGTAGAGTGGAGTACCAATCGAAGGCCGTACCTTTTAGGGTACTCGAAAAGAGGCGGATCTTAAGTGCATCTTGATCCGCAATAACTCCTGTCAGGATCTTGAAGTGGATGACGTTCTGTCTGGCTGATCCTTTCCCCATATATGTTTGGAGAGTAGGATGCTTGAATTTTGGTGGGGAACGGGACCGAGTCCATCCATAAGGGATATGGTGGCTTGATCCCATGCTCCTTGAGTATATCCTCTTCTTTTGCTTTGGCGAGGATACTGTCTACGTCCTTTTTGGTAAGGGCGCGTGACTTATTTTCTTCTCCATTTACCTCATTGTCTTGATGATTCATCGGAGGTTCATTGTTCGCCTGATTTTGGAAGGCGAGGAGAAGGTTTTCCATCAGAGATGCGGGTGATCGCATCATCTTGAGGTGGATTGCTGGGTGGTGGCTCAGAATTTGTAGCCAGGACGTTCATTCTTCGTGATTCGAACGAAGAAACTATCCTGGTGACTGAACTGGGGCTCATTCTTTTTTAAGATGAGCTTGAGGAAGGATCACTCTACCGTCCTTTGCTTTTCAGGAGCAGGGGATTCTTCTGAATGTCTTCTTGTCCTGGAGACGCTACGGGTCATTGGACGTCGGACATGGATTTTTATTGCTGACTTTTGGCATCTTCTGGTTTTTCCAACCATATGGACGGCAACAACTTGGTTGGGTCTATCTTTTTCGACCCATTTGGGAGAGACTTGAAGCGTAGGAGGCTGGGTCCTTTGCTTCTCTAGTCTCTTTTGCCGATACGACGCGCGGCGGCGCATACGACGAGCAACTTGAGCTTCGGTCAGCTCTGGCTGGGCTTCGACAATGAAGGATGTGCTCCCTCAGGCGCAGCAGCCGAGCTTGTCTTCTTTGTAGCTGGGCAAGGACTGGATGCGAACCCTGTCCTTCACCTCGAAGCTTTGAATTTTTGGAGTTCGGCCCCTGTAGAGATGAAGGGTCGAACTGCAAGTTTGTAGGCCTTAGCAGGTGCTTGCAGAGGCCTTGTGATGCATGACTTGATCTTGGGCTTGTAGGAACAAGCCGACTCATGCTGGGTTGACTTGGGAGTCAGGTTGGAGATGGGTCTCTCCTCTTTCATGTAAGCAAGAGGGTAGAACTAGTTCTCCTTGAGTGGGGCCAGGAATGCTGGCTTAGTGGATGTTTGGGACCTTCTTTGTTTTGGTGAAGGTTTTGGGGACCAAGTCTTGGGATAGACCTGGTCATTTGATGGTCGAGGCTTCGTGGGGCTGCCACGGGCTTCGGGCCTTTTGGTGCTCGCCTTTGGTGTCACGGTAGTGACACGTTGAGAGGCGAGTTTCTGCTTCTTGGAGGGAGCAGTTTGTTCCTCGAGAAGTGGGAATGGTCCCAGCGTCCCAAAGACAATAGTCCAGGGAGTCGAGGTCGACCCAGAGCTAAGAGAGTTACCAAGGGAGTTGACGCTTCGGCAGTTGATGGGGCGCTTGTAGGTGCGTGTAGTTTGCTTCTGTTTGCTTCTGTTGAAGCATGAGTTGGTGCTTATTCTCATCAAAAGTAATGGTAAGCGATGCTGCCATTGTTAGTTTTCGAAAAGTTTCTGAAACAAGACCACATCCATTAGTAATCACAAGAATATAATGATCATAAATGGGAAGTTCTATGGTTTTGTCTTTTCAAATTGCTCAAGGAAGATGACCCAAGCAATATGAAGAAGGCAAAACGCCATAGAGGGTACAATTGTTCTGATCGCAGGTATGGTAAGCCCAGAATGAGCATCCCAGTGACTGTTAAAAGCAATTGTGAACTTAAATTCGACTAATCGAGAAGCAGAGCTTGCTCGAGGTAAGAAGAATATAAAGTTGGAGTTACAAATGTGCCGGTCGCAATACAGTAGACCCTGAAAGGGCGTACTAGTACCGCTAGACACAAATGTTTTGAGACCGCATCCATGAGATGAGATTCTCTGTTTTGAAAGGTCAAGATTGGATTCATCAAAGAGAGCAGATGGTATTCTAATCTGAACACGGGCTCAGCGATTTTCGCGAGCGCCAGTGCTCAGAAAGAAATGAACCATAATCTCTCGGATTTGAATCCAAAAATGATGAGTTTTTTTTTTTGAAAGGCCAATATCGGGTTCATCAAAGCGAGCAAAAGGCACTCCAGTCTGAACACAGGCTCAGCGATTTCCGCGAGCGCCAGTGCTCAGAAAGGAGAAGACCAAGATTTCTCCAATCTAAACCCAAAATGACAGAAGTTTTTTTTTTTTTGAAGATTTCTTTTTTTCAAGATTTTTTTTTATTTTTTTAAATCTTTTTTATTTTTTATTTTTCTTTTTTAAGATTTTTTTTTGAAATTTTTTTTATTTTTTATTTTTCATTTTAAAATTTTTATTTTTAAAAATTTTATTTTTGAAAAAAATTTATTTAAAAGACGAGAGAGTACACATAGGCCTCCTAACCCGGTCTTATGAAATCTCGATTGATAGAATTGCCCCTAGGTAAGGGTAGGATTACTTAATGAACCCGTTTGGAGGACCCTTGCCTAGAACAGTCAAGCTGTCTCCACACTCTGGACAAGGCTTTTCTTGAACAACCATGATCAAAGAACGCAGTTGGTTTAACCTTAGTGGTCTATGTCTTTTTTTTTATGTTTTTTTATTTTATTTTATTTAGATCTTTAATGAACTCATCGAAGAGAAACGATGGCCCAAAACCTTACTCGAACAGGCTTAACATTTCTGCAAGCGCGATGAATGACAGGAAAGGATCAAGGTTTCTCAATTTTGAATCCAAACTGAGAAATCTAATTTTTTTTTTTTTTTATATTTTATTTTTTTTAGATCTTTAATGAACTCATCGAAGAGAAACGATAGCCCAAAACCTTAGTCGAACAGGCTCAACATTTCTGCAAGCGCGATGAACGATAGGAAAGGATCAAGGTTTCTCAATTTTGAATCCAAACTGAGAAATCTAATTTTTTGTTTTTTTTATATATATATTCTTTTTAGTTCTTTAATGAACTCATCGAAGAGAAACGATGGCCCAAAACCTAAGTCGAACAGGCTCAACATTTCTGCAAGCACGATGAACGATAGGAAAGGATCAAGGTTTCTCAATTTTGAATCCAAACTGAGAAATCTATTTTTTTTTTGAAAAGAGAAAGAGTGGAAATAATTTCAAAGAATTAGAAATTTCTAAAAAATCTCATCTCATTTTTTTTAGATGCGGAATCCAACATAGGCCACCAATTAGAAAGTAGCCAAGGAATCAAGAAAAGAAGTATAAGCATAGAGTAATAGATATGATATGCAAATATTTCATTTCTAGCATCGTGTTCTCAAATGAACGGGTCCCACCGGGTGGAGCCAGCTTGATGGACCGCGCTTCTGCCTGGTTCTACCGAGGTCGGCGGATGTGGGAGTCCGTTGGGTCCGACCCTTTTGTAACCGGGGGGCAAAGGCGTGCATCAACATTTTTTTGTGTGGGAGTGCCAGATTTTCTATTTTACTTGGAATTGCAAGTGGTGATCCGGAGATCAACCTTCGTAAGTAAAAAGGAAATCAACTTCTTTCAAGTTTTCCATTGCACATATATTTAAGAAAAGAGACATTTTCTTGAATTGTCGTGAAAGGCGATTTTTTTTTGGCATTTATAGCCGATTTTGGCGTTTATAGCCGATTTTTGGCATTTATAGCCGATTTACAATTCTTATCAATAATGAAAGACAAGAGTTGTGATTTTTGTCTCTTTAAAAAAAATACAAACTACAATGAAAAGCAAGAAAAGGAGGATCTAACTTCTCAGGAGATTGTGGGGGACCCGTTCAGATTGACGGTCGCAAGCCATATGTGGACTTCGCCATCATCCATGCAGATGAGAACGGAGGATGCTATTGATTCACTTGGTTTGGCTATAACCTCAGGTCTTTAGAGGACAAAGACCAAAAGGAGGTCCTATGTCCAATAAAAAGCGGAGTAGACGGGCTGAAAAGCCACGTCTAAGCCATTTGGAGGCAGAAGGAGAAGGCAAGGACCTTGGAGGGGGGGGGGGGGTTACCCCCCAAGGGACTTTTGTCACCTTGTAGCGGTGGTCGGTATAGAACTTCCGCAGAGTTTTCTTTCTTTCCTTCTCTGAATTTCTGTGCTTTGTATGTGTCTCTCCTTTTCTGTCTCCCTTTCTTCTTGGAGAGCTCTCCTATTTATAGGCTTTTAGGTAGCCATTTAGGAGGGTTTATGAGCCTTAATTGTCATAAAGCTACATAAAGGGAGGAGTTATAAGATTGAATTCTTTATTTTGTAACTCCTTTTTCTTGGCTTCTGATTGGCCGGAGGAGATTGAGGGCATTTAATCACCTTTAATCGCCATGATGGGAGGAGTTTCATGGGTTAAATGCCATGAATCTCTTGATGCCATAACTCCCGGATGCTTGCTTCTTATTGGGCCGTCCAAAGAAATGGATTAATGACTGTAATAAAGCTAGTCAATTAATCGCATTAAGTGGTCGCCTAGCAGTTGAAGAGTCGCGGGTCGTGCCACGTCTTTTGGGATTCTTCTGGCGATGATCATCGATGGATCTTCATGTAGATCGACATCGGATGACCATGTAACTTCAGGTGTTGGTTGCCAACAGCAGGTCGGTGCCATCTGTCTTGTCGATTTCTCGATCGGTCGGGTAGAAAGCACACTTTTTTTTGGTTGACCTGTTGGGGATCAATGTTGATTTCGATACTCTTGACGATTAACCCGTATTTTTGACAGATGTCAGAGGATTTGGTGTCTCAAAAGTATGAATATTGGAAAATACCAGAGGCCAGACGCTTCGAATCACGAAAAAACGGCGAAAAATGGGGTTTTCTGGGCTCACCGGGCGATCCTGGGCCCTAGGGTCGCTGGCGACCCTGGGGTTTTTTTTCCCCCATTTGTCCCGTTTTGTGTCCGTTTTTGCTGTTTTTTTATTCTTTTTTATTCTGTATTTTTCCTTGACATTTTTTATCATTTATTGGCCTGATTTCCCTGTAGAAAACCTGATGAGAATCCTTGCATTTTTTATCATTTATTGGCTCAATTTGTTGTATGAGGCTGGATGGTTTGAATTTTGGAATCTCATGGGGCTTGGAATTCTTTTTTGTATGGTCCAATCAACTCAAAAGAGGCATGGGATCATTTTTGTATGCTCTTGGTGTTGACACAAAAAATGTCACTTTGCCTCTTCAAGATCCAAAGAGCTACATGAAGTCGCAACCTGCCATAAATAGGCAATGCTACTTCCAAAAAAAATCAAATCTTGTCATAATCAAACAAAAACTGCAAGATCCATCAAGACAGCCAAAAGAGGAGTACACAAGAAGTTTCGGGCAATCTCAAAATCATTTGGCCTAACTTCGCTTCTCCGGCAGCTGAAAAGGAGCTCCCGGCGGCGAAAGCATCGGAGACACCAAATCTTCGATCAGAGCCGATGGATGGTCTCAAAATACATCCAAAAGGCTCCACGTCAAGTTCCGAGTCAGACCGACAAGGTTTGACCCTACATCAACCCTCGAACAGCTAAATCAAGCCTCTCAACGGCGAGAACCACCGAGGCCATCACTCATCAGATAGAGCACATGGACGGCTTCAAAATGCTTACAAAGGGCTACACGTCAAATTTCAGGTCATTTCGACAACATTTGACCAAACTTTGACGCTCGGAAGCCAAATCAGGCCTCTCGGCGGTGAAGCTCCCCGGGACCATGGTTTCCAAGACAGAGCCTATGGATCATCTTAAAATGACTCCAATAGGTTCCCTGTCAAATTTCAAGTCAATCGGACATCGGTTGACCGCACATCAAGCCGCGACATCTTCATCGCAACAAAAGCAAGTCTACTGGTGATAGGGCCCCAAACGGCTTCAAAACTCAAACAAAAGTCTATGGTTGGTCTTATTTATTGCTCAGCAGGCTTCACCAAAAATTTCAGGTCATTCCGACATCGTTTGGCCCAGTTTCAGCTTCTGACGGAAAATCGGCAGCTCTGCGCAACAAAGTGTTCGGCTTTCTCAGAAAATTGGAAACTTTGCAAATTAAAATGCAAGGATTCTCATCAGGTTTTCTACGGGGAAATCAGGCCAATAAATGATAAAAAATGTCAAAGAAAAATACAGAATAAAAAAGAATAAAAAAACAGCAAAAACGGACACAAAACGGGGAAACCCCCCCCCCCCCCCAGGGTCGCCAGCGACCCTAGGGCCTGGGATCGCCCGGTGAGCCCCGAAAACCCCGTTTCTCGCCGTTTTTTCTCGATTCGAAGCGTCCGGCCTCTGGTATTTTCCAATATTCATACTTTTGAGACACCAAATCCTATGACATCTGTCAAAAACACGGGTTAATCGTCAAGAGTATCGAAATCAACATTGATCGCCAACTGGTCAACCAAAAAAAAAGTGTGCTTTCTACCCGACCGATCGAGAAATCGACAGGACAAATGGCACCGACCCACTGTTGGCAACCAACACCTGAAGTTACATGGTCATCCGATGTCGATCTACATGAAGATCCATCAATGATCATCGCCAGAAGAATCCCAAAAGACGCTGCACGGCCCGCGACTCTTCAACTGCTCGGCGACCACTTAATGCGATTAATTGACTAGCTTTATTACAGTCATTAATCCATTTCTTTGGACGGCCCAATCAGAAGCAAGCATCCGGTAGTTACAAGTCAAGAGATTCATGGCATTTAACCAATGAAACTCCTCCCACATGGCGATTAAAGGCGATTAAATGCCCTCAATCTCCTCCGACCAATCAGAAGCCAAGAAAAAGGAGTTACAAAATAAAGAACTCAATCTTGTAACTCCTCCCTTTATGTAGCTTTATGACAATTAAGGCTCATAAACCCTCCTAAATGGCTGCCTAAAAGCCTATAAATAGGAGAGCTCTCCAAGAAGAAAGAGAGACAGAAAAAGAGAGACACAGACAAAGCACAAAAATTCAGAGAAGGAAAGAAAGAAAACTCTGCGGAAGTTCTACACCGACCACCGCTACAAGGTGACAAAAGTCCCTTGGGGGGTAACCCCCCCCCCCCTCCCAAGATCTTTGCCTTCTCCTTCTGCCTCCAAATGGCTTAGACGGGTTTTTCAGCCCGTCTACTCGGCTTTTTAATGGACATAGGACCTCCTTTTGGTCTTTGTCCTCTAAAACCTGAGGTTATAGCCAAGCCAAGCGAATCAATAGCATCCTCTGTTCTCATCTGCATGGATGATGGTGAAGTCCACATATGGCTTGCAACCGTCAATCTGAACGGGTCCCCCACAATCTCCTGAGAAGTTAGATCCTCCTTTTCTTGCTTTTCATTGTAGTTTGTATTTTTTTTAAAGAGTTAAAAATCATAACTCTTGTCTTTCATTATTGATAAGAATTATAAATCGGCTATAAACGCCAAAATCGGCTATAAACGCCAAAATCAGCTATAAACGCCAAAATCGGCTATAAATGCCAAAAAAATCGCCTTTCACGGCAAATCAAGAAAATGTCTCTTTTCTTAAATATATGTGCAATGAAAACTTGAAAGAAGTTGATTTCCTTTTTACTTGCGAAGGTTGATCTCCGGATCACCACTTGCAATTCCAAGTAAAATAGAAAATCTGGCACACCCACACAAAAAAATGTTGATGCACGCCTTTGCCCCCCGGTTACGAAAGGGTCGGACCCAACGGACTCCCACGTCCGCCGACCTCGGTAGAACCAGGCAGAAGCGCGGTCCATCAAGCTGGCACACCCGGTGGGACCCATTTATTTGAGAACACGATGCTAGAAATGAAATACTTGCATATCATATCTATTGCTCTATGCTTATACTTCTTTTCTTGATTCCTTGGCTACCTTCTAATTGGAGGCCTATGTTGGATTTCGCATCTAAAAAAAATGGGATGAGATTTTTTGGGAGTTTCTAATTCTTTGAATTTATTTCCACTCTTTCTCTTTTCAAAATAAAAAATAAAAAAATTAGATTTCTCCGTTTAAATTCAAAATTGAGAAACCTTGATCCTTTCCTATCGTTCATCGTGCTCGCAGAAATGTTGAGCTTGTTCGACTAAGGTTTTGGGCCATCGTTTCTCTTCGATGAGTTCGTTAAAGATCTAAGAAAAAACAAAAAAATTAGATTTCTCGGTTTGAATTCAAAATTGAGAAACCTTGATCCTTTCCTATCGTTCATCGTGCTTGCAGAAATGTTGAGCCTATTCGACTAAGGTTTTAGGCCATCGTTTCTCTTCGATGAGTTCATTAAAAATCTAAAAAAAATAAAAAAATAAAAAATAAAAAATTAGATTTCTCAGTTTGGATTCAAAATTGAGAAACCTTGATCCTTTCCTATCGTTCATCGTGCTTGCAGAAATGTTGAGCCAGTTCGACTAAGGTTTTGGGCCATCGTTTCTCTTCGATGAGTTCATTAAAAATCTAAAAAAATAAAAATAAAAAATAAATAAAATATTAGATTTCTCAGTTTGGATCCAAAATTGAAAAACCTTGATCCTTTCCTATCGTTCATCGTGCTTGCAGAAATGTTGAGCTTGTTCGACTAAGGTTTTGGGCCATCGTTTCTTTTCGATGAGTTCATTAAAGATCTAAAATAAAAAATAAAAAAAAATAAAAAATTAGATTTCTCAGTTTGGATTCAAAATAGAGAAACCTTGATCCTTTCCAATCGTTCATCATGCTTGCAGAAATGTTAAGCCTGTTCGACTAAGGTTTTGGACCATCGTTTCTCTTCGATGAGTTCATTAAAGATCTAAAAAATAATAATAATAAATAATAAAAATAAAAAATTTGATTTCTCAGTTTGGATTCAAAATTGAGAAACCTTGATCCTTTCCTATCGTTCATCGTGCTTGCAGAAATGTTGAGCTTGTTCGACTAAGGTTTTGGGCCATCATTTCTTTTCGATGAGTTCATTAAAGATCTAAAATAAAAAATAAAAAATAAATAAAAAATTAGATTTCTCAGTTTGGATTCAAAATTGAGAAACCTTGATCCTTTCCTATCGTTCATCGTGCTTGCAGAAATGTTAAGCCTGTTCGACTAAGGTTTTGGACCATCGTTTCTCTTCGATGAGTTCATTAAAGATCTAAAAAATAATAATAATAAATAATAAAAATAAAAAATTTGATTTCTCAGTTTGGATTCAAAATTGAGAAACCTTGATCCTTTCCTATCGTTCATCGTGCTTGCAGAAATGTTGAGCCTGTTCGACTAAGGTTTTGGGCCATCGTTTCTCTTCGATGAGTTCATTAAAAATCTAAAATATATATATAAACAAAAAAAAGACATAGACCACTAAGGTTAAACCAACTGCGTTCTTTGATCATGGTTGATTCAAGAAAAGCCTTGTCCAGAGTGTGGAGACAGCTTGACTGTTCTAGGCAAGGGTCCTCCAAACGGGTTCATTAAGTAATCCTACCCTTACCTGGGGGCAATTCTATCAATCGAGATTTCATAAGAACGGGTTAAGAGGCCTATGTGTACTCTCTCGTCTTTTAAATAATTTTTTTTCAAAAATAAATTTTTTAAAAATAAAAATTTTAAAATAAAAATTAAAAAAATTCAAAAAAAATCTTAAAAAAATAAAAAATAATAATAATAAAATAAAAAAAATATTTTTTAAAAAAAATCTTGAAAAAAAGAAATCTTAAAAAAAAAAACCTTCCGTCATTTTGGGTTTAGATTGGAGAAATCTTGGTCTTCTCCTTTAGGAGCACTGGTGCTCGTGGAAATCGCTGAGCCCGTGTTCAGATTGGAGTGCCTTTTGCTCTCTTTGATGAACCCAATATTGGCCTTTCAAAAAAAAAAAACTCGTCATTTTTGGATTCAGATCCGAGAAATTATGGTTCATTTCCTTCTGAATACTGGCGCTCGCGGAAATCACTGAGACCGTATTTGGATCGGAATACCATCTGCTCTCTTTGATGAATCCAATCTTGACTTTTCAAAACAGAGAATCTCATCTCATGGTTGCGGTCTCCAAACATTTGTGTCTAGCGGTACTAGTACGCCCTTTCAGGGTCTACTGTATTGCGACTGGCACATTTGTAACTCCAACTTTATATTCTTCTTACCTCGAGCAAGCTCTGCTTCTCGATAAGTCGAATTTAAGTTCACAATTGCTTCTAGCAGTCACTGGGACGCTCATTCTAGGCTTACCATACCTGCGATCAGAACAATTGTACCCTCTATGGCGTTTTGCCTTCTTCATATTGCTTGGGTCATCTTCCTCGAGCAATTTGAAAGACAAAACCATAGAACTTCCCATTTATGATCATTATATTCTTGTGATTACTAATGGATGTGGTCTTGTTTCAGAAACTTTTCGAAAACTAACAATGGCAGCATCGCTTACCATTACTTTTGATGAGAACAAGCACCAACTCATGCTTCAACAGAAGAAAACTACGCGCACCTACAAGCGCCCCATCAGCTGCCGAAGCGTCAACTCCCTCGGCAACTCTCTAAGCTCTGGGTAGACCTCGACTCCCCGGACTATTGTCTTTGGGACGCTGGGACCATTCCCACTTCCCGAGGAACAAACTGCTCCCTCCAAGAAGCAGAAACTCACCTCTCAACGTGTCACTACCGTGACACCAAAGGCGAGCACCTGAAGGCCCGAAGCCCGTGGCATCCCCACGAAGCCTCGACCATCAAATGACCAGGTCTATCCCAAGACTTGGTCCCCAAGACCTTCACCAAAACAAAGAAGGTCCCAAACATCCACTAAGCCAGCATTCCTGGCCCCACTCAAGGAGAACCAGTTCTACCCTCTTGCTTACATGAAAGAGGAGAGACCCATCTCCAACCTGACTCCCAAGTCAACCCAGCATGAGCTGGCTTGTTCCTACAAGCCCAAAATCAAGTCATGCATCACAAGACGTCTGCAAGCACCTGCTAAGGCCTACAAACCTGCAGTTCGACCCTTCATCTCTATAGGGGCTGAACTCCAAAAATTCAAAGCTTCGCTACAACAGGCGAAGGACAGGGTTCGCATCTTATCCTTTCCCAGCTACAAAGAAGACAGGCTCGGCTGCTGCGCCCGAGGGAGCACATCCTTCATCGTCAAAGCCCAGCCAGAGCTGACCGAAGCTCAAATTGCTCATTATATATGCTGCCGCGCGTCGTATAGGCAAAAGAGACTAGAGAATCAAAGGACCCAGCCTCCTACGCTTCAAGTCTCTCCCAAATGGGTCGAAAAAGATAGACCCAACCAAGTTGCTGCCGTCCATATGGTTGGAAAAACCAGAAGACGCCAAAAGTCAGCAACAAAAATCCTTGTCCGACGTCTAATGACCTGCAGCGACTCCAGGACATTAAGACATTCAGAAGAATCCCTTGCTCCTTTACGCAAAGGACGGCAGAGTGATCCTTCCTCAAGCTCATCTTCAAAAAGAATGAGCCCCAGCTCAGTCACCAGGATAGTTTCTTCGTTCGAATCACGAAGAATGAACGTCTTGGCTACAAATTCTGAGCCACCACCCCGCAATCCACCTCAAGATGATGCGATCACCCGCATCCAACAGTTGGAACAAGGCCAGCAGAGGATTGAAACTCTGATGAAAAACCTTCTCCTCGCCTTCCAAAATCAGGCGAATAATGAACCTCCTCTGAATCATCAAGACGATGAGGTAAATGGAGAAGAAAATGAGTCACGCGCCCTTACCAAAAAGGATGTAGACAGTATCCTCGCCAAAGCAAAAGAAGAGGATATACTCAAAGAGCATGGGATCAAGCCACCATATCCCTTATGGATGGACTCGGTCCCATTCCCCACCAAATTCAAGCATCCTACTCTCCAAACATATACGGGGAAAGGATCAGCCAGACAGCACGTCATCCACATCAAGAACCTGACGGGAGCTATCGCGGATCAAGATGCACTCAAAATCCGCCTCTTTGCTAGTACCCTAAAAGGTACGGCCTTTGATTGGTACTCCACTCTGCCGGAGGACTCGATCCAAAACTGGGCCATGCTAGAGACACGCTTCCTGACTCACTTCAAAGGTGAGGATCATCCCGCTACTATGGCTCAGCTGTGCAGCCTAAAACAGGGGGAGAATGAGTCATCATATGACTTCATTCACAAGTGGAAAGCAATGGCATACAAATGTTCTGATGTATTGCCACAAGCGTCGCTAGTCGACATCTGCCGAAACAACATGAGAGCTAAAATCCGCTCCATGATCATCGGCAACAAATCAAAAAACCTGGGAGAACTCCTAGAAGCTTCCATGGAAGCTGAAACGGTGATTAAAGACCTCAACAGTCAGAAATCATCAAGAAAAGAGCCAACCGCCGCTGCAACCTCTAAAACAAAGAAGAAAGAGGTCCTCAATGTGTAGACCAAGTCAGCTCCTCGGCCACCAAAGAAATCTGAAAACAAAGCTGCTGGTAAGAGACCTGAACTCTCAAATGCCTTCAAAGAACGAGTAGAGAAGAAATACCCGTTTGATGAAGATGTTGATGAAATCTTCGGGGCACTTATGGAAAACGGCAAGCTCACCTTGCCTGAACCAAAAAGACCAAGTGATGTTGGCAAACCAACGATCCTCGGTACTGTCCATATCACCGGATGATCTCGCATCCTCTCAATTAATGCTTCATTGTGAGGGAGAAAATAAACGAGATGTGGAAAAACGGAGTCATCACCTTTGAAAAAAAACTATGGGTCTGCCTCCGTCAACATGGTGACATGTGGACAAACATCAAAATCACCGAAGAAGAAGATCACTACTTCCTTCAAGGTGATAAACTCAATCCAAGCGTCCGAGGAACTGGTTCCTTACCCGACACCAGACGGACAACCCATATGGGTACATCCCGATCTCCTGGAAGATGAAAATTGGGAGGTCGTGAAAACAAAGCCTACAGCTCAACAGCGAAGGCAGGCTAGGAAATATCTCCTCAAGCTCTGCAAGAGTAGATCCAGCCAAAACAAGAAGTCAAAGAAAATGCAGAGGCTTCCTCTACCGCTTCACTGGAGGCAACAAAAACATCCCTTCCAGAGACTTCAAAGGGGGTAAGAAAATTCACTCTCAGTGATTTCATGCCACCTCAATTCAAAGAAGCCACGCAGGAGGCATCGTACTCTTGCAATTCGGTAGTTGGATTCTCCATTGATGGACACGAGTCCAGCGACACCGATGATGGATTCGAATCCAACTACACAGATGAGTGGGAGGAGTCCCTTGAAACAGGAGAATATCTCTCTGATGAAGAATGGGTTTCTGAGTCTCATCTTATGCCAGTAATCTGGTATAACCCCCTACAGCCACAAGGATCCTGGTCTAATGATGAAGAAGACCAAGAGGCTGTATAAGAAAATGCTGCTGACCCAGCACCTCTCATTGCTCCAATGGAAATCAACCATGTTGGGCCACAAAGAGTTGATGAAGAAGAAGATTTGGCTCCCATGCCTAATCTTGACGAATATGCAAGGATCTTACGCGTCTCGCTCTAGAACAAGAGCAAGACCGCGTCAACGAGCCTCCTCGCAATCCAGAGCCTGAAGTCCTTGAAGACCATCAGGTACATCCTCCCTTAACTCCTGAAAAAGGAGAAAATTGCTGGATAGACGATCCTCTTACATCCGAGGATGAGTCTGACTCCGATTAGGCAACGTCTCCTGTCAGAGCTTCATGTAATGTAATAATTCAGGATTATAGCTCTTCCGAAGCATCGTCTGATGAGAGCACTTACACTCCGACGATGCCTAGCAATGTATCTTCTGGAGCCACCTCATCTCACGTGACTT
This sequence comes from Litsea cubeba, assembly GCA_012931725.1. Lineage (NCBI taxonomy): Eukaryota > Viridiplantae > Streptophyta > Magnoliopsida > Laurales > Lauraceae > Litsea > Litsea cubeba. The sequence goes on along the minus strand of CM022946.1, from coordinate 81,298,104 downwards.
TCACTGAGATGACACCCTCTCAGGTTTCTTCTCCTGAGACTGTGACTTCAAAGTTCACACCCTTCGTGACTGAAGAATTCCCGGCTATTGATGCTTGGGACGATAAATTGGTCAACGAAGAAGAAAGGTTGCTGGATGCTGTTCAGGACTTGTTCCCGGAAAATGCTCCGTGCAACACAATCACTGAGGATGGCAACTCCGTTGCTGATACTACCTCAGCAAATGAAAAACGACAGCCTCTTGATCCTGAAGACAATCTTCCAAACGAAGACCCTTCTTAAGAAGCTCTCGAAGTTGGTTGAGGCACCCGCTCTGGCCAGGACTACCACAAAAATTACAACTAATCTTCCTTTACATATGTAAATCCATAGGGAAAAGATGTTGTAAGCGCCCCTAGTGGCAACAATGATGAACATGCAGGCCCTAAGGAGGCTTTCAAGTATGACTTGATTGAACACTTCAAGCACATACATGCACATCTGCACATCCTGGATTTATTGCGAATGTCTCCGCACACTCGTGATAATCTCATTTTAGAATTACAAAAGCTGAATGAGGATGTCGACAAACATGCCCTGCAAGTCCTCCAAATTGAAATGGATTACCGAGTCAAAAACTCAGAAGCCTCCTCAAAGGGAGAAAAGAAGAAAACTGAGGGATCATGCATTGAATGCCTCTCGGTTAAAAAAGTAGCCAGTGCAACCATCGCCTTCACAAAGGACGACCTCCTACTTGGCGAAACAAGGCATAACCGACCCCTGTACTTCACAGGGTACATCAAGGAAATGCCTATGCACAGAGTTTAGATCAACCCAGGTTCTGCACTCAACCTCATCTCCACATCGGCTCTCGAAGAGTTGGGCATCCCACCCAGCAAGCTGAGCCACACATCTGTATCTATCTTTGGATACGATGGGAGTACCCAAAGGCCTTTCGGCAAAATCAGGTTCAAGTTGCAGATCGGTGATCTTATCTCTGAGGTACAGTGATGCAATAAAAACACCTTCATGCTACAACATCCTTCTCGGACGCCCTTGGATCCACGAGAATGGCGTTGTCCCTTCAACTCTACATCAATGCATCAAGTTTGTTGGCGACGACGGCATGATACATCGAGCCTTTGCGGACAGAAAACCCTTCAAAGGTAAAGAAGTCCGCTTCGCAGCTCATAGATGTATGAAGGAGAAAAAGAAGAAGAGGAGAAGCATACAGCATCCTTTGCCGAAAATCACCAGAAAGATAAAGGCAAGGCTCCTCAACAATCGCCGGAAGAAAACAAACCATCCGGTAAATCCGAAGAGAGCATTCAAACTCCCTTCATCATCTCCCTCAAACCTTCAAAGCCTTTGGTCATCACAACTAAAGTGAAGAAGGTAAAGCAAAAGCCTGGGGGCAAATTTGTTGTCTCTTTCGTGTCTATCATGCAAGACACGGGTTCGGATTCCGAGCCAGAAGACGACACATCGTCAAGCCAAGCTGACACTCAGCAAGTTCAGCCTGCTCTCACTCCAATGGAGACAACTTCTGACATAGAAGATCCTACGTCAGCTTCCTTCGTTGTTCCAGCAACTTCAGCAAAGGAAAAGCCGATCTTCTTCCATAGTTTGGAAGCTTCTTCATCAAACTCCATGCTTGAACCTTTCCAAAATGAAGGTATGCCTCAACTATCCTTATATAGTTCTGTGGCACAAGCTATTATGAAGAAAATGGGCTATGACGCTCCAAACCCAGTCGGTTTGGAAGAAGGACGCGTTATTCTCACGCCATTGGGGCCCGTCTTGACCAAAAGCCAGCTGGAAGATTAGAGACTCTACGGCTATGTAGAAAAGTCTTCACACGGGTTAGGGTATAATCCCGACACTCCCCTGAGACAGTTGACACAAAGGCTTAAAAGTCAATACACTGACCAAGACTTAACATCTCAAGTCCATGAAGACATCGATCTCCCTGGATATCTCTTTGATGAGTCACCTGACAAAGATCCAGGAAGCTCATCCAATTGGCACGATTTCTCTGAGAATGAAGAGGAGTTGTCCGATGGTACAACCATGTGGTCTTCTGACCCAGAAGAACCCTCATCTCCAAAAGAAGTAGCCTACTTCGACCAGGTTTCAACAGGCGATTAGGATCATCTCATAGCAAGCCTTGGGAAAATTACCGATCAAGAAGACCCGTGGAAAGGAACAAAGCCTTGGTCTAGAAATGCCCTCGAAACCCCAGAAGGTTTCGTTGAGCTGGAAGCCTCTTGAAAATATTATGGAGGAACCACCTTCGAACCTTCCAACAGAAGATCTTGTTCAAAAGATAGACTTGGGAACACCAGATAACCCACGTCCTGTATTCATAAGCAAGAATATAAAGGATGATGAGTTACCCGAGTATATCGCCTTTCTTCGTGAGTTCGTTGATTGCTTTGCATGGTCTTACGCTGAAATGCCTGGCTTAGACCCCAAAATAGCGGTTCACAAACTCAATCTTTAAGAAGACATCAAGCCTGTCAAGCAAGGCCAAAGAAGATTCCATCCGGATGTGATGAATAAAATTGAACAAGAAGTTCAAAAACTCAAAAGCGTCGGCTTCATCCGTGAGGAACAACATCCTGAATGGTTGGCCAACATTGTCCCCGTGACAAAGAAAAACGGACAGATCAGGGTCTGTATTGGCTATAGAGACCTGAATGGCGCATGCTCAAAAGATGAATTTCCGCTCCCCATACCAAAGGTAATGATTGATAATACCTATGGATTCGAGCGAATGACATTCGTGGATGGTTTCTCTGGCTACAATCAGATAAAGATGCATCCTGAAAATGAAAAAGATACATCTTTTTGGACCCCATTTGGCGTGTATTGTTACACTGTCGTGCCATTTGGTCTGAAAATTGCTGGTGCCACATATCAGAGGGCTATGATAAAAATATTCCAAGATATGCAGCACAAGACGGTTGAATGTTACGTTGATGACCTTGCCGTCAAAAGCAAAAGAAAAGAAGATCATCTCAAAGACCTTCGAGAAGTCTTCCTCCGGCTTCGCAAACACAAACTGCGAATGAATCCTTTGAAATGCTTCTTCGGCGTCTCGTCGGGTAAGTTCCCCGGATTCTTAGTTCGGAAAGCTGGAATAGAGCTTGACCCCATAAAAGTCAAAGCCATTCAAGAAATGCCCTCTCCAAGAACCTTGAGAGAACTCAAAATGCTTCAAGGGAGATTGGCCTACATCAGACGGTTCATCTCCAATCTTTCGGGGAAATGCCGTCCATTCTCCCGGTTAATGAAAAAAGGTGTAAACTTTGTCTGGGATGTTGACTGTGAAGCTGCTTTCCAAGACATCAAATCATACCTGACAAAACCTCTAGTGTTAGTTGCTCCTACCACTGGAAAACCGTTCATCTTGTACACAATAGCCCTTGATCACTCTTTAGGAGTTCTGCTTGCGCAAGAAAATGATCAAAGAAAAGAAGCTGCTCTATATTACCTCAGCCGCATGCTAGTAGGTGCAGAGCATCGCTACTCTCTAGTCGAAAAAGAATGTCTTGCAGTGATGTTCGCCGTACAAAAGCTGCGTCACTACTTGCTTTCCAACACAGTATACCTGGTCTCGAGGGTCAACCTCTTGAAGGTCCTTGTCACAAAGGCAGGTTCTCTCAATGCTCGACTGGCAAAATGGTCCATCCTTCTGTCACAATTTGATATTAGGTATGTACCACAAAAGGCAATCAAAGGGCAAGCTCTAGCGGACTTCCTCGCAGAGCATCCATTGCCTAAAGATTCTCCATTCAGAGATGATCTCCCAGACGAACCAGTCTACAATGTGGAGACTTTCTCACAAAATGCCTCTTGGGACATGTACTTTGACAGTGCAACCAGGACAAATGAAAAAAGACAGTTGGTCTCGGGAGTTGGCATCCTCTTTGTTAGCCCCGACAAATACATGATTCCACACGCTTTCTCGCTACTGGAACCATGCACAAACCATGCAACTGAATATCAAGCTCTGATCCTAGGATTGGAACTCGCCATCGAATCTGGTATCACCATGCTGGAAGTCTTTGGAGACTCTCAACTGATCGTCAACCAGATGAATCAGAAATCTGAAGTCAGGAAGCCAGATCTACTGCCTTACTACAACAAGGCACAATCGCTTCTGCAAAAGTTTGACATCTGTCACATCACCCACATTCGTAGAGGTGAAAATATACGTGCAGATGCCCTAGCTAGACTTGCCGCATCTATGGCAATCCAGGAAGGGGAAAACATGCAAATCAAAGTGTGCGAAAGAAGAATCCTTCCTCCTCTTAACACACACCAAGCAGTTGCTGAATGCCACCAAGTGGTTGGAAGTCGAATTTCAATCCTTCAAACTTCAATCGGCGACTGGAGGGATCCGTTCATTGATTACATTATGTTCGGAATCCTACCTGAAGATCCAAAAGAACGGGTAAGCATCCAAAGGCGAACCCCAAGCTTTCATTTGGATATTCCTTCAAAAATCCTTTACAGGAAATCCTTCAACTGAGTACTTCTACGCTGCTTGTTACAACAAGAGGCTGAAGAAACACTCAAAGAAGTTCATGCTGGTCTTTGCGGAGCTCATCAGGCTAGTCCCAAGCTCTATGATCAGATAGTTAGGATATTACTTGCCTACTATGGTAGCTGACGCAATGCAATTTGCTAAGCGCTGCCAACAATGCCAAGTTCATGGAGAATACATTCACATGCCTCCAGAATGGCTGCATCCTACAGCGATTTCATGGCCTTTCGAAGCTTAGGGTATGGACATCATAGGTCCTATTTCTCCCCCTTCGAGCAAAGGTCATCGCTTCATCTTCGCCGCTACGGATTATTTCTCCAAGTGGTCAGAAGCTTTTGTGTTCAACGAAATGAAGACCTCATCAGTCCTTCAGTTCCTGCGCACCAACATCATTTGTCGTTTCGGCATACCCAAAAGATTCGTCCATGATAACGGACCACAATTCCGGGATCATCGATTCTACAGGTTCTGTGACAAATACAAAATCCAAAGTTGTCCTTCGACTCCATACAATCCGGCAGCAAACGGGTTAGCAGAAGCTTTCAACAAGACACTCTGCAAAATCCTAAAAAAAATGGTCTCTAGTCACAAAAGAGACTGGAGCGACACACTGTCTGAAGCTTTGTGGGCATATCGAACCACCGTTCGAGGACCAACCCATAGCACACCATTCTCCTTGGTTTATGGATGCGAAGCTGTCGTGCCCTTGGAAGTACAAATTCCTTCCTTGAGGGTATCCTTACAAAATGACATGACTCAAGAAAGCAATGTCAAATTGCGACTCCATGAGCTGGACAATCTCGATGAGAGACGGCTCGAAGCTCAACAAAGCATTGAACTTTACCAAGCACGCATGGCAGGATCTTTCGACAAAAAGGTCAGGCAACGCGCCTATAAAAAGGGTGACTTGGTTCTTGTGGTAAAAAGACCAATGGTCTTCGCTCACAAGTCCAAAGGCAAATTTGAGCCAAAATGGGAGGGACCCTACGTCAACGAGAAGGTTTTCTCCAACGGCGCATACGCACTCCTAAACATGGAAGGTGACAGATGTATGCTGCCCATCAATGGCAAGTTCTTAAAGCGGTACTACCCTTGAAGACTTACCCAACTGGGTAAGAGCAATGCCTGTACGGCCAAAACCGGTTTCCAGGTACACGCTCGCTAAACCCACCTTTTTTAGAATTTTCATATCAAATGTTGAAATTTCAAGAAATTTAAACCATGCTTACTTCCATCGTTTTATTGTTCAAAAATCCAAGTTTAGGAACCTTTCCCTAACTTGACCAAAATTTTCAACCCTTGAAACCAAAATTCATGGTTTGAAACAAAATCCAGATTCAGGGATTTCCACCCTAGTCCACCCTGCCTTTTACTACCAAAATGGTTTTAGGTCAAAACTTATGACCCTCGTGTCTTTAAACAAAAAAAAAATGGTTTTTCAAAAAAACCGCGGGGAAGCGACGCTTAGTCGATACTCGCACAAATCGGAAGCATGCGAACCACGTTCGACACTTCCAAAATCGCAGGGAAGCGACATTTCGTCGATACTTGCAAAATCCAAAACCGTGGAGATGCAACATTTCAGTTGATATCCACAACCCAAATTTCAAAGGTTCGAAAAAACCTAAAAACCGTGGAGACGCAACATTTCAGTTGATATCCACAACCCAAATTTCAAAGGTTAAAAAAAAAACATAAAAAACCGTGGAGATGCAACATTTCAGTTGATATCCACAACCCAAATTTCAAAGGTCCAAAAAAACCTAAAAAACCATGGAGACGCAACATTTCAGTTGATCTCCATAACCCAAAGGTTCGGGAAAACCACAAATTTCAAAAATTGTGGGGAAACGACATCAAGTCAGTACCCGCAAAACCAAAATTTTTGAAAAGCAAGGATGCGACATTCCATCGATACTTGCACCCAAATCCGTGAGGATGCAACATTCCATCGATACTCGCAATCGAATGAGCAAGGATGCGACATTCCATCGATACTTATAAGAACATTCAGCAAGGAGGCGACTTTTAGTCGATACTTGCATTTTTGAAAACCAAACCGGCTATAAATGCCACAAAACGGCTATAGATGCCACAAAAATAGGCTATAAATGCCACAAAACAAAACCGGCTATCAATGCCACAAATAAAAAAAATTGGCTTTCAAAAAACCTGGCTATTAATGCCACAAACCCGGCTATAGATGCCACAAAACAAACTCGGCTATCAATGCCACAAAAAAGCTGGCTCTCATGTCAAAATCGGCTTCCATGCCACAAACAAAAATCTGGCTTCCATGCCAAAACAATCATTTGACAAAAGATCTTCACAAAATGACAAGCTTTTGATCAAATCCCATTTAGCAATTACTTTTATCACAAAAAGATTTAAGTGAGCGTAGGGAAAACAAAAAAAAAAGGCATCCCATTTAGCAATTACTTTCATCACAAAAAGATTTAAGTGAGCGTAGGGAAAACAAAAAAAAAGAGTACAAAAAAAAATACATGTGGTACCAAAAAAAGAAAGTGTTCACAAGCACTACAAAAAAAACAAAAAAAAAAAGAATACCAAAAAAAATACATGTGGTACCAAAAAAAGAAAGTGTTCACAAGCACTACAAAAAAAAAAACAAAAAAAAGAGTACCCAAAAAAATACATGTGGTACCAAAAAAAAAGAAAGTGTTCACAAGCACTACAAAAAAAAAAATTAAAGTACCAAAAAAATACAAGTGGTACTAAAAAAAAAGAGAGAAGGATGGTTTCTGTTGAAAAAAAAAAACAGGAGCTCAATCAAAAATGGTCTCCAGCCAAGAGTTCAGCTCCTCAAGCAAACTTTTGGCCTCAGCCGTCAGGGATTCCAGGGCACGATTCTTCAAGAACTTGCCATGAGATGCTGGGGTGGGTTGAAACCCTTCTTTCGCACCGGGAAGCTTATCCTTAGCAGTTTGCATCATTTGCTTTCTTGAGATTTCCTTTCAAGAACTCGATTGGCATCTGCAACCCGGCAAATCAGAGCACTTTCCCTATCATGAGCCTCTGTTATTGCAGTCCACTTGGCAGCGACTTATGCCTGCAGATGCTCAAGACATTTCCTGGCCTCATCGACCTCCCTATCAAGGATGTTAAGGTCATGTGTCAGCCCAATGATGGCTAGCTTTTCTAAGTTCTTCTCTCGGACTATCTGCTTCCTGCTTTGTGTAGCCTCATCCCGGTTAGATTGAGCCTTATCTGCAGGGTCCAGGAACATCTCCTTGAAGAACTGGTCGTCAGGAAAACCCATGGTCTCAAACCACCTGTCACCCAGCTCACTGATCCTATCAACGATCGCCCTGATACTTGTGACATTCAGACCAGCCTCTTCGGCATCACCGAGAATCTCACGCACATGCTGGATCATCCCAAATCCGGCATCTGAGTGCCCAGAAAGTAGAGTCTCAATCCAAGAGCTCAGAACCCGCACCACCACCGTCTTCGCAAAAAGAAGAGATGGCCCAGCTGAAGATTCGCCCAACTCCATTGGTCGGCTGCTCATGTCATCACCCATTGGAAGAGTAACAAAAGAACTCTTTCCAGTTGAAGCTGCTCCTACTCGGGAAGGAATCTCAGCACGAGGTATCTCCTCAACAGTGTCAGAACTGGTCCCAGGAGTCTCTACCTCTGGATCGACCTCTGGCATCCCTTGCTCTGGTTCTGAAAGAAGCGACGGATTCTCCTCTGTCACCTCAAAACCTGCCAAAGAAACACAAAAAGGTATGAATATGATCCTGTTTGAAAATCATTATCAGGGTTATTACTACAAAAATACCTTCTTCGACGACTGGCGGAAGACTCTCTTCCTCCATGAACTCAACAGAAGCATCATCAACATTTGCGTCCATCGATGGTTCAACGTCATCAGAATCCTGTGGCAAGTCAGCTGACAAGAAAAATGTTAGCAAACCAAGTCACAGACACAAAAAAAAAAGAAAGCAAAAGAAGTCATACCAATTGGAGATTCTGGATTCACTCCAGAGTCCCTCGGTTCTTCTTCAGGTGCCCCGACAGGATCCGTCACCACCTCATCGGTTGGAACCTCAGGCATCAACAAGTCTTCCTCTGCTAAAAAAAAAGGGAAAAGCAGAAACAAGAAGCAAATCAAAACATGGAAAAATCTCATGAAAAGAAATGGAAAGAGAAAAAAGGAAGAATCATACCTTCACCGACGGTCTCTTCTTCTCGGCTTCTCTTCTCTGGAGGCTCGTCAGCATCCACTGGCACATCCTCATTGATAGTAAGAGGAACTTCCAAGTCAGGAAAGTCCTTATGCTGCCCCTTGCTGCGATGATGACTCCTCCTCCTCTTACTCCTACGGGCTCGCTTCTTAGAGGAACCCGCCCCGCTGTCAGAGTCAGGTTTCCCACTTGACTCCTCACTGGATGGTCTACTCTTGCCAATAGACTCCACGGAAGCTTGCCTCTGTGCCGCTTGCATCTAAGCACCAAGTTCAGCTTCCTCCTGTTCTAGCTGCTCTAAAGCCTCATCAGGTATTTCTCGAACAGCTTAAGAACCAATGACGCCCTGGGCACCGAGAAAGCCTATCTTGTGCTTCTCTCCAGAAAGGAAGGCCCAAACTTCCTCTCGCCGGACGCCATCCGACTTTCCAAGGCCCTTTCCAGATGCCAGCTTCACATCAAGCTCCTTCTTGGAAAGCCCCCGATATGCCGAAAAGCTCTCCGCGAACCACTTCGCAAAGCCGGCAGTCCGGGAAATCAACAACATAGGATAAGAGATCATGGCTGTAGTGTCTTCAGCACTATAGAAAGCCCATGCATTTCTCCCGTCCTGTAAACCTCCAAAGCGCTTCACCATGCTTGAAGGCGCTCCAGCAACGCCTTGAGAAAAACCCAGCTGCAAAGCAAATTGAGAGGGTACATACGGCTGGATGTCGACGAAAAGATGTCTGCGGTACACCATCGTACCGACACGTATGCTGAAAAGCCACTCCTTCTCTACATTCGTCAAGGAGTAATGCCTTCCCGACCCCGCCCTGGTAGAGTCTCGGGAGGCACCAAAATCAAAAGCCTTCTTCCGCAACTCCGGAGAAAGCTTCACTGAAGACTGCCCCATCTCGACGTCCCTGAACCGTCGGATCCTCATGCTGGCAAACAAAAGTGATTTGGACACGGCTTTGCCCTTACCCAGCCGAATCATCAGAGAATCATCATCCTATGCAGCACCCAGCCGGTGGAAGCCAGGACAGTGGTACACGTACCACGAATAAAAGATGTGGGCTGAAAATACCCTGTTCATGGGAAGCCCAAGCCGAACCAAAAAAGCAGCAGCCTGCAGTTCGGTACACAGGTAGGAGTAAAGAGTTGGCACCAAAGCAAGCTGCTCTCCAAACAACATCTGACAAGCCGAAAAAATATAATGCGGCCTGATGTGCGTTCCATCTCCTCCAGCAAAAATAGCCTCACCAAGCCAATAAGTGAGGTAAACAGCGAGATCTCTCCGTAGTGCAATGTCAGGACATATGGCGTTCGTACTCGCACAGAAATCTCTTAACTCTTCTTGCATGGTCAAGATCTTCTTCGAACTTGGATCCTGAGCCCTGGCTTCCTGGGTCACACTATCAGAAGACTCCCTGCTATCAAAAAAGTTGGGGAACGAAGAGCTAGAACTCTTCCAACTGCTAGATCTAACTTTTAAACCCTCCTTCTCCTTCAAAAAATCATAAAAGGCGACGAGCTGAAAGTACAGAAGCCTGAACTCCTTAGACTGCCCCTCAAGGACGCTGTTAATCGGCATAAACTCCTCATAGAGTTTTCCAAGGATGGGCAATCCAGTAATGGCGCTCAGCTCCTTCAAAGAGAAACCAATCTCACCATTCGTCACAACGAAGGTATTGGTTTGTGGGAGAAATGACTCCAGCATAGCCATGAAGGCCTCGTCGGAAAAGATCACGGTCTCCCTAAAGGCGCGGACCGCATCAAAAATCCCAGCTTCCTTCAAAAGGGCGCCACCAATCAGCAGGACGCGCGATCAGTCCACGACTTCCACTCGGAGTTAGCATTGAAACGGCCATGAAGTCGAAAAGGCTTTATCCAATTGATGCCGTCACCGTTGAAAATACCAAGGCCCACCGGTCTCAAATCGACCGGCGGATAATCAGAGCCCTGGTAGCCGCTGGATGGCATCAACAGGTCCATGTCAATAGGCGACCTCTCCGTATATCTAGGAGAACCGCCAACAAAAACCCCAGTCTTGATTACATTTGTCCTTCTCACCCAGCTTGGAGGATCTTCCCTCTTAGAGCACGTGGGGGCAAGGCTCATGATCGAGACGGTGCGATCAAACGTCGACCGGGTAGCAACAGTCTTCTTCTCACCATCTGCTGTGAAAGAGAATTGAAAACATCTCCTCTGGTATGTCATGTCATCAGGGACGGCATCACCAAAGAAGAAGGTAGGCTTGGGTAAAAAACTCTGATCTTCCATCATCCATGGACGACTACTTACCATGATCTTATAGAATTCCTCTCCCTTGAGAGCGATCAGTCGCTGCCTCATCTCATCTCTGTTGAGGGAGTCACATTCTTTCAGATTTCTCTCAACATATTGGACCTTCTCAAAGGCCTGCTGAATGGCCGGATTAGAAGATCTAGCAGATCGACGAGGTGCGCTTGTAGCGGGCTCTCTACCCTTGTTCGTTCTGGAAGAACTACCTGAAAAGGATGGAAAAGAAAAGGATCAAACATCAAAATTTTGACATGATGACGGGGCAATTCCGAAGAAAAGGAACTATCCCGAAAGAAATAGAAAGCTTGAAGATGGGCTCAACATTGATGCGAGCTCCGAAATTCCAAACTTTTGAAACCTCAAAGTCTCCGTAAAATCAGGAAGGGCTCAACATCGCTGCGAGCTCCAAATTCCCAAATTTACGAAAACTTTCAGGTATGCTATCACATCATGCTACAACTCAATTTTCAAAAATATATATATATATATACATGCATGAACATCTTGGTTTGCGGAAAAATGCATTATCATGATGAGCAAAAGAAAGAAAAGAAACTTTCTCAAAAAAAAGGGGAGGGAAAGAAAACAAAAAAAAAAAGAAAAGAAAAAAGGGGTTGGCCCACTAGCCACGTGGCCGTACGGACAGATCCGTACACAAAAAGAAAAAAAAAAACGTGTGAAAAAAAAGAAGCAAACACGTGAAAAAGAAAAGAAAAGAAAGAAACAAAAAAAAAGGAACTTTTGTTTCCTACAATGGAGTTTTCTTGAAAAAGGGAACTTACTTGAAGCCATTGATGGAGAAGAAGAAGAAAAGTCTTGAAGATCTTGAAGAAGAAGAACTCTTGGTCTTGAAGCCCTCTTGGGATTGTTGCAAAAGAAAGTAATAAGAGCAAGAGATCCATCCTCCTCCTTGCTTTTATAGAAGAGAGCAAACCAAAGAAGGAAAGAAGAAAGAGGTAAGTGTTACTAATTAGTAACCTTACCAAAAGAAAGAGATTAGAAAGATTCTTTCCCAAAAGAAAGATATCTTGAGGGATTCTCTCCCAAAAAGAAATCAATGAGAGATTTTCTCCCAAAAGATAGGATCAATGAAGGATTATTTCCCAAAAGAAAGATATCTTATGATATTCTCTCTCAAAATAAAGGGAACATGAGAGATTCTCTCCAAATAAAGATATTCTTAGATATTCTCTATCCAAAGGAGATATTTTTGGATATTCTTTACAAAAATGACACCATATGAAATCCAAGCCATTTCAAAAGCTTAAGGTCCCATGGGTTAGCCCATATGAGCCAGGTTTGACCACCTAGGCAAAAAAAAAAAGAGGGCTTTTAGTCAAAGAGAAATCCCTCTTACCAAGAGCATACAGAAATGGTTCCATGCCTCTTTTGAGTTGATTCGACCATACAAAAGAGAATTCCAAGCCCCATGAGCTTCCAAAAATCAAACCATCCAGCCTCAAATACCAAATTGAGCCAAAATCTTGAAATTGACATTCAACAAAAATCTAAACCAAATCCTGGTCCCCTAACTTGCAACATACAGCTTGTTAGGTCACAAGACCAAAACCAAAAACCAAAACCTGATCCCCTAACTTGCCACATTCATCCTATTAGGTCACAAGATCAAAACCAAAATTGATCCCCCAACATTCCACATACAGCTTGTTGGGTCACACAGTCAAAACCAAACCCAACCCCCTAACCTGCCACATACAGCCTGTTAGGTCACAAGGTCAAAATCCAAATCCACATCCCTGATGTCATCTTCAAAACTTTGCCTCGAGATGGTACGTGATCCCTTTCACTACCATAAAATTCCCCTGGAAGCTCAAAAGGCTACAAATACCAAAAAGAAAGACTGCTCAAAGACTCTTGGTCCAGTCACAGGCTCTCATTCACAAATCTCCGAGGCACATAGACTACAAATGTTAAGCAACTCGTCGCTGTACCTTGGGGGGGCATTTGTTGACACCAAAAATGTCACTTTGCCTTTTCAAGATCCAAAGAGCTACATGAAGTCACAACCTACCATAAATAGGCAATGCTACTTCCAAAAAAATCAAATCTTGTCAGAATCAAACAAAAACTGCAAGATCCTTCAAGACAGCCAAAAGAGGAGTACACAAGAAGTTTCAGGCCATTTCAAAATCATTTGGCCTAACTTCGCTTCTCTGGCAGCTGAAAAGGAGCTCCCGGCAGAGAAAGATCGGAGACATCAAATCTTCGATCAGAGCCGATGGATGACCGCAAAATACATTCAAAAGGCTCCACCTCAAGTTTCGAGTCAAACCGTCAACGTTTGACCCTACATCAACCCTCGAATAGCTAAATCAAGCCTCTCAGCGGCGAGAACCACCGAGGCCATCACTCATCAGATAGAGCACATGAACGGCGTCAAAAAGCATACAAAGGGCTACACGTCAAATTTCAGGTCATTTCGACAACATTTGACCATAGTTTGAGGCTCGGAAGCCAAATCAGGCCTCTCGGCGGCGAAGCTCCCTGGGACCATGGTTTCTAAGACAGAGCCTATGGATCATCTTAAAATGACTCTAATGGGTTCCTTGTCAAATTTCAAGTCAATCGGACATCAGTTGATTGCACATCAAACCGCGACATCTTCATCGCAACAAAAGCAAGTCTACTGGTGATAGGACCCCAAACGGCTTCAAAACTCAAACAAAAGCCTATGGTTGGTCTTATTTATTGCTCAGCAGGCTTCATCCCAAATTTCAGGTCATTCCGACATCGTTTGACCCAGTTTCAGCTTCTGACGGAAAATCGGCAGCTCTGCGCAACAAAGTCTTTGGCTTTCTCAGAAAATTGGAAATTTTGCAAAATAAAATGCAAGGATTCTCATCAGGTTTTCTATAGGGAAATCAGGCCAATAAATGATCAGAAATGTCAAGGAAAAATACAGAAGAAAAATGAATAAAAAAACAGCAAAAATGGACACAAAACGGGACAAAAAGGGGGGAACCCCCCCAGGGTGGCAGACCCTTGCGACCCTGGGCCATGGTCGCCGGTGACCCTAGGGCCCGAGATCGCCCGGTGAGCCCTGGAAACCCCGTTTTTCGCCATTTTTTCGTGATTCGAAGTGTCCGGCCTCTGGTATTTTCCAATATTCATACTTTTGAGACACCAAATCCTCTGACATCTGTAAAAAACTTGGTTAATCTTCAAGAGTATCAAAATCAACATTGATCGCTAACTGGTCAACCAAAAAAAAGTGTGCTTTTTACCCGACCGATCCAGAAATCGACAGGACAGATGGCACCGACCCGTTGTTGGCAACCAACACCTGAAGTTACATGGTCATCCGATGTCAATCTACATGAAGATCCATCGATGATCATCGCCAGAAGAATCCCAAAAGACGTGGCACGGCCCGCGACTCTTCAACTGCTCGGCGACCACTTAATGCGATTAATTGACTAGCTTTATTACAGTCATTAATCCATTTCTTTGGACGGCCCAATCAGAAGCAAGCATCCGGGAGTTACAAGTCAAGAGATTCATGGCATTTAACCCATGAAACTCCTCCCATCATGGCGATTAAATGCCCTCAATCTCCTCCGGCCAATCAGAAGCCAAGAAAAAGGAGTTACAAAATAAAGAATTCAATCTTGTAACTCCTCCCTTTATGTAGCTTTATGACAATTAAGGCTCATAAACCCTCGTAAATGGCTACCTAAAAGCCTATAAATAGGAGAGCTCTCCAAGAAGAAAGGGAGACAGAAAAGGAGAGACACATACAAAGCACAGAAATTCAGAGAAGGAAAGAAAGAAAACTCTGCGGAAGTTCTACACCGACCACCGCTACAAGGTGACAAAAGTCCCTTGGGGGGTACCCCCACCCCCCCCCCAAGGTCCTTGCCTTCTCCTTCTGCCTCCAAATGGCTTAGACGTAGCTTTTCAGACCGTCTACTCGGCTTTTTATTGGACATAGGACCTCCTTTTGGTCTTTGTCCTCTAAAAACCTGAGGTTATAGCCAAGCCAAGCGAATCAATAGCATCCTCTGTTCTCATCTGCATGGATGATGGCGAAGTTCACATATGGCTTGCGACCGTCAATCTGAACTGGTCCCCCACAATCTCCTGAGAAGTTAGATCCTCCTTTTCTTGCTTTTCATTGTAGTTTGTATTTCTTTTAAAGAGACAAAAATCACAACTCTTGTCTTTCATTATTGATAAGAATTGTAAATCGGCTATAAACGCCAAAATCGGCTATAAATGCCAAAAAAAATCGCCTTTCACGGAAAATCAAGAAAATGTCTCTTTTCTTAAATATATGTGCAATGGAAAACTTGAAAGAAGTTGATTTCCTTTTTACTCGCGAAGGTTGATCTCCGGATCACCACTTGCAATTCCAAGTAAAATAGAAAATCTGGCACACCCACACAAAAAAATGTTGATGCACGCCTTTGCCCCCCGGTTACGAAAGGGTCGGACCCAATGGACTCCCACGTCCGTCGACCTCGGTAGAACCAGGCAGAAGCGCGGTCCATCAACAAAAACCCAAGCCACTCCAATGGACCCAAATAGTCCCAAAGAGTGACCTAAAACCACATCCCGGTCCCCTAACCTGCCACATACAGCTTGTTAGGTCACAAGACCAAAACCAAAAACCAAATCCTGATCCCCTAACTTGCCACATACAGCTTGTTAGGTCATAAGATCAAAACCAAAATCGACCCCCCAACTTGCCACATACAGCTTGTTGGGTCACACGGTCAAAACCAAACCCGACCCCTAACCTGCCACATACAGTTTGTTAGGTCACAAGGTCAAAAACAAAAACCCAAATCCACATCCCTAATGTCATTTTCAAAACTTTGCCTTGGGATGGTACGTGATTCCTTTCACTACCACAAAATTCCCCTGGAAGCTCAAAAGGCCACTCTACCAAAAGAAACACTGCTCAAAGACTCTTGGTCAAGTCACAAGCTCTCTTTCAAAAATCTCTTCGAGGCACATTGACTAAAAAGTTAAGCAACCCATCGCTGTACCTCGAGGGGGAATTTGTTGACACCAAAAATGTCATTTTACCTCTTCAACCTTAAGAAAACTACATGAAGTCGCAGCCTACCACAAATCGGTGATGCTACTTCTCAAGAAATCAAATATTGTCAGAATCAAACAAAAACTGCAATATCCTTCAATAAAGCCAAAATAGGAGTACACAAGCAGTTTCGGGCCATTTCAAAATCATTGGCCTAACTTAACTCCTCCACATGCTAAACAGGAGCTCCTAGCGGCGACAGCGTCGAAGACATCAAATCTTCGATCAGAGCCTGTGGATGGTCTCAAAATACCTCCAAAGGGCTCCACGTCAAGTTTCAAGTCCAACCGACAATGTTTGACCCTATGTTGACACCAAAAATGTCACTTTCCCTTTTCAAGATCCAAAGAGCTACATGAAGTCGCAACCTGCCATAAATAGGCAATGCTGCTTCCAAAAATCAAATCTTGTCAGAATCAAACAAAAAACTACAAGATTCTTCCAGACAGCCAAAAGAGGAGTACACAAGAAGTTTCAGGCCATTTCAAAATCATTTGGCCTAACTTCGCTTCTCCGACAGCCAAATCAGGCCTCTCGGCGGCAAAGCTCTCTGGGACCATGGTTTCCAAGACAGAACCTATGGATCATCTTAAAATGACTCCAATAGGTTCCCTGTCAAATTTCAAGTCAATCGGACATCGGTTGACCACACATCAAACCGCGACATCTTCATCGCGACAAAAAGCAAGTCTACAGGTGATAGGACCCCAAACGGCTTCAAAACTCAAACAAAAGCCTATGGTTGGTCTTATTTATTGCTCAGGAGACTTCACACCAAATTTCAGGTCATTCCGACATCGTTTGACCCAGGTTTCAGCTTCTGACGGGAAATCGGCAACTCTGCGCGACAAAGTCTTCGGCTTTCTCAGGAAATTGGAAACTTTGCAAAATAAAATGCAAGGATTCTCATCAGGTTTCCTACAAAGAAATCAGGCCAATAAATGGTCAAAATGTCAAGGAAAAGTACAGAAGAAAAAAGAATCAGAAAAAAGCAAAAACGGACGCAAAACGGGACACGAAAGGGGGAAAACCCCCCCAGGGTCGCCGGCGACCTTGGACCCCGGGGTCGCCGGGAAAGCCCCGGAAACCCCGGTTTTCGCCGTTTTTTCGCGATTCGAAGGGCCCAGCCTCTGGTACTTTCCAAAATTCATGCTTTTGAGACACCAAGTCCTCTGACATCCGTCCAAAACACGGGGTAAATCATCAAGAGTATCGAAGACAGTATTGATCGCCACCCGGTCAACCAAAAAAGTGTGCTTTCCACCCGACCGATCGAGAAATCGACAGGACAGATGGCACCGACCCGCTGTTGGCAACAAACACCTGAAATTACATGATCATCTGATGTCGATCTACATGAAGATCCATCGATGATCATCAACAGAAGAATCTCAAAATACGTGGCACGGCCCGCGACTCTTCAGCTGCTCGGCGACCACTTAATGCGATTAATTGACTAGCTTTATTACAGTCATTAATCCATTTCTTTGGACGGCCCAATCAGAAGCAAGCATTCGGGAGTTACAAGTCAAGAGATTCATGGCATTTAACCCATGAAACTCCTCCCATCATGGCGATTAAAGGCGATTAAATGCCCTCAATCTCCTCCGGCCAATCAGAAGCCAAGAAAAAGGAGTTACAAAATAAACAATTCAATTTTGTAACTCCTCCCATTATGTGGCTTAATGACAATAAAAGCCCATAAACCCACCTAAAAGGCTACCTAAAAGCCTATAAATAGGAGGGCTCTCCAAGAAGAAAAGACATCAGAGAGCATCAGAAAAATCAGAGAAAAAAGCACAAGCACACAGACAGAAATCCAGAGAAAGGAAAAAGAGAGAAAATTCTGCGGAAATTCTACACCGGCCACCACAACAAGGTGACAAAAGTCCCTTGGGGGGTACCCCCCCCCCCAAGGTCCTTGCCTTCTCCTCCTGCCTCCAATGGCTTAGATATGGCTTTTCAGCCCGTCTACTCGGTTTTTTATTGGACATAGGATCTTCCTTTGATCTTTGTCTTCTAAAAACCCGAGGTCATAGCCAAGCCAAGCGAATCAAATAGCATCCTCTGTTCTCATCTGCATGGATGATGGCGAAGCCCACATATGGCTTGCGACCGTCAATCTAAACGAGTCCCCCACAATCTCCTGAGAAGTTAGATCCTCCTTTTCTTGCTTTTCATTGTAGTTTGTATTATTTTTAAAAGAGACAAAAATCACAATTCTTGTCTTTCATTGTTGATAAGGATTGTAAATCGGCTATAAACGCCAAAATCGGCTATAAACGCCAAAAATCGGCTATAAACGCCAAAATCGGCTATAAATGCAAAAAAAAATCGCCTTTCACGGCAAATCAAGAAAAATGTCTCTTTTCTTAAATATATGTGCAATGGAAAACTTGAAAGAAGTTGATTTCCTTTTTACTTGCGAAGGTTGATCCCCGGATCACCACTTGCAATTCCAAGTAAAATAGAAAATCTGGCACACCCACAAAAAAAGAAATGTTGATGCACGCCCCTGCCCCCCGGTTACGAAAGGGTCGGACCAAACGGACTCCCACGTCCGCCGACCTCGGTAGAACCAAGCAGGAGCGCGGTCCATCAAGCTGGCATCACCCGGTGGGACTCGTTTATTTGAGAACACGATGCCAGAAATGAAATATTTGCATATCATATATTTTGCTCTATGCTTATATTTCTTTTCGCAATTCCTTGGCTACTTTATAATTGGTGGCCTATGTTGAATTCCGCATCTAAAAAAAAAATGAGATGAGATTTTTTGTTTGGAAATTTCTAATTCTTTGAATTTATTTCCACTCTTTCTCTTTTCAAAAAAAAAAAAAAATCAGATTTGTCATTTTTGGATTCAAAATTGAGAAACCTTGATCCGTTCCTATCGTTCATCGCGCTTGCAGAAATGTTGAGCCTGTTCGACTAAGGTTTTGGGCCATGGTTTCTCTTCGATGAGTTCATTAAAAATCTAAAAAAAAATATAGATATATATATATAAAAAATTTTAGATTTCTCAATTTGGATTCAAAATTGAGAAACCTTGATCCGTTCCTATCGTTCATCGCGCTTGCAGAAATGTTGAGCCTGTTCGACTAAGGTTTTGGGCCATTGTTTCTCTTCGATGAGTTCATTAAAAAAAAATTATATATATATATATATATAAAAGTAACAAAAAAATCAGATTTCTCAATTTGGATTCAAAATTGAGAAACCTTGATCCGTTCCTATCGTTCATCGCGCTTGCAGAAATGTTGAGCCTGTTCGACTAAGGTTTTGGGCCATGGTTTCTCTTCGATGAGTTCATTAAAAAAAATATATATATATATATAAAAAAAAATTTTTAGATTTCTCAATTTTGATTCAAAATTGAGAAACCTTGATCCGTTCCTATCGTTCATCGCGCTTGCAGAAATGTTGAGCCTGTTCGACTAAGGTTTTGGGCCATGGTTTCTCTTCGATGAATTCATAAAAATAAAAATAAAATAAAAAAAAAAGACATAGACCACTAAGGTTAAACCAACTGTGTTTCTTTGATCTTGGTTGATTCAAAGAAAAGCCTTGTCCAGAGTGTGGAGACAGCTTGACTGTTCTAGGCAAGGGTCCTCCAAACGGGTTCATTAAGTAATCCTACCCTTACCTGGGGGCAATTCTATCAATCAAGATTTCATAAGACCGGGTTAGGAGGCCTATGTGTACTCTCTCGTCTTTTAAATAAATTTTTTTCAAAAATAAAATTTTTAAAAATAAAAAATTTAAAATAAAAAATAAAAAATAAAAAAAAAAATTCAAAAAAAAAAATCTTAAAAAAAAAATTAATAAAAAAAAATAAAAAAAAAAGATTTTTAAAAAAAAAAAAAAAAAATCTTCAAAAATCTTCAAAAAAAAAAAACTTCCGTCATTTTGGGTTTAGATTGGAGAAATCTTGGTCTTCTTCTTTCTGAGCACTGGCGCTCGCGGAAATCGCTGAGCCCGTGTTCAGATTGGAGTGCCTTTTGCTCTCTTTGATAAACCCGATATTGGCCTTTCAAAAAAAAAAAAACTAGTCATTTTTAGATTCAGATCCGAGAAATCATGGTTCATTTCTTTCTGAGCACTGGCGCTCGCGGGAAATCGCTGAGCCCGTGTTCAGATTGGAATACCATCTGCTCTCTTTGATGAATCTAATCTTGACCTTTCAAAACAGAGAATCTCATCTCATAGATGCGGTCTCAAAACATTTGTGTCTAGCGGTACTAGTACGCCCTTTCAGGGTCTACTGTATTGCGACCGGCACATTTGTAACTCCAACTTTATATTCTTCTTACTTCGAGCAAGCTCTGCTTCTCGATAAGTCTAATTTAAGTTCACAATTGCTTCTAGCAGTCACTGGGATGCCCATTCTGGGCTTACCATACCTGCGATCAGAACAATTGTACCCTCTATGGCATTTTGCCTTCCTCATATTGCTTGGGTCATCTACCTCGAGCAATTTGAAAAGACGAAACCATAGAACTTCCCATTTATGATCATTATATTCTTGTGATTACTAATAGATGTGGTCTTGTTTCAGAAATTTTTGAAAAACTAACAATGGCAGCTTCACTAACCATTACTTTCGACGAAAGCAAGCACCAACTCATGCTTCAACAGAAGCAAACCACGCGCACCTACAAGCGCCCCATCAGCTGCCGAAGTGTTAACTCCCTCGGCAACTCTCTGAACTCCGGGTCGACCTTGACTCCCCGGACTATCGTCTTTGGGACGCTGGGACCATTCCCACTTCCTGAGGAACAAACTGCTCCCTCCAAGAAGCAGAAACTCGCCTCTCAACGTGTCACTACCATGACACCAAAGGCGAGCACCAGAAGGCCTGAAGCCCGTGGCAGCCCCACGAAGCCTCAACCTGCAAACAACCAGGTCTACCCCAAGACTTGGTCTCCAAGACCTTCACCAAAACAGAGAAGGTCCCAGACATCCACTAAGCCAGCATACCTGGCCCCACTCAAGGAGAACCAGTTCTATCCTCTTGCCTACATGAAAGAGGAGAGACCCCAACTCCAACCTGACTTCCAAGTCAACCCAGCATGAGCCGGCTTGTTCCTACAAGCCCAAAATCAAGTCATGCATCACAAGGCCTCTACAAGCACCTGCTAAGGCCTACAAACCTGCAGTTCGACCCTTCATATCTACAGGGGCCGAACTTCAAAAATTCAAAGCTTCGCTGCAACTGGCGAAAGATAGGGTTCGCATCCTGTCTTTGCCCAGCTACTGTTGACACCAAAAATGTCACTTTGCCTTTTCAAGATCCAAAGAGCTACATGAAGTCGCAACCTGCCATAAATAGGCAATGCTGCTTCCAAAAATCAAATCTTGTCAGAATCAAACAAAAACTGCAAGATTCTTCCAGACAGCCAAAAGAGGAGTACACAAGAAGTTTCGGGCCATTTCAAAATCATTTGGCCTAACTTCGCTTCTTCGACAGCCGAAAAGGAGCTCTCGGCGACAAAGCTCTCCGGGACCATGGTTTCCAAGACAGAGCCTATGGATCATCTTAAAATGACCCCAATAGGTTCCCTGTCAAATTTCAAGTCAATCGGACATCGGTTGACCGCACATCAAACCGCGACATCTTCATCGCGACAAAAAGCAAGTCTACAGGTGATAGGACCCCAAACGGCTTCAAAACTCAAACAAAAGCCTATGGTTGGTCTTATTTATTGCTCAGGAGACTTCACACCAAATTTCAGGTCATTCCGACATCGTTTGACCCAGTTTCGGCTTCTGACGGGAAATCGGCAACTCTGCGCGACAAAGTCTTCGGCTTTCTCAGGAAATTGGAAACTTTGCAAAATAAAATGCAAGGATTCTCATCAGGTTTCCTACAAAGAAATCAGGCCAATAAATGGTCAAAATGTCAAGGAAAAGTACAGAAGAAAAAAGAATCAGAAAAAAAGCAAAAAACGAACGCAAAACGGGACTCGAAAGGGGGAAAACCCCCCAGGGTCGCAGACCCCTGCGACCCTGGGCCAGGGTCGCCGGCGACCTTGGACCCCGGGGTCGCCGGGAAAGCCCCGGAAACCCCGGTTTTCGCCGTTTTTTCGCGATTCGAAGGGCCCAGCCTCTGGTACTTTCCAAAATTCATGCTTTTGAGACACCAAGTCCTCTGACATCCGTCCAAAACACGGGTAAATCATCAAAAGTATCGAAGACAGTATTGATCGTCACCCGGTCAACCAAAAAAAAGTGTGCTTTCCACCCGACCGATCGAGAAATCGACAGGACAGATGGCACCGACCCGCTGTTGGCAACAAACACCTGAAATTACATGGTCATCTGATGTCGATCTACATGAAGATCCATCAATGATCATCGACAGAAGAATTCCAAAAGACGTGGCACGGCCCGCGACTCTTCAGCTGCTCGGCGACCACTTAATGCGATTAATTGACTAGCTTTATTACAGTCATTAATCCATTCTTTGGACGGCCCAATCAGAAGCAAGCATTCGGGAGTTACAAGTCAAGAGATTCATGGCATTTAACCCATGAAACTCCTCCCATCATGGCGATTAAAGGCGATTAAATGCCCTCAATCTCCTCCGGCCAAGCAGAAGCCAAGAAAAAGGAGTTACAAAATAAACAATTCAATTTTGTAACTCCTCCCATTATGTGGCTTAATGACAATAAAAGCCCATAACCCACCTAAAAGGCTACCTAAAAGCCTATAAATAGGAGGGCTCTCCAAGAAGAAAGGACATCAGAGAGCATCAGAAAAATCAGAGAAAAAAGCACAAGCACACAGACAGAAATCCAGAAAAGGAAAAAAGAGAGAAAACTCTGTCGGAAATTCTACACCGGCCACCACAACAAGGTGACAAAAGTCCCTTGGGGGGTACCCCCCCCCCCCCCCCAAGGTTCCTTGCCTTCTCCTCCTGCCTCCAATGGCTTAGATATGGCTTTTCAGCCCGTCTACCTCGGATTTTTTATTGGACATAGGATCTTCCTTTGATCTTTGTCTTCTAAAACCCGAGGTCATAGCGAAGCCAAGCGAATCAAATAGCATCCTCTGTTCTCATCTGCATGGATGATGGCGAAGCCCACATATGGCTTGCGACCGTCAATCTAAACGAGTCCCCCACAATCTCCTGAGAAGTTAGATCCTCCTTTTCTTGCTTTTCATTTGTAGTTTGTATTTTTTAAAAGAGACAAAAATCACAATTCTTGTCTTTCATTAGTTGATAAGGATTGTAAATCGGCTATAAACGCCAAAATCGGCTATAAACGCCAAAAATCGGCTATAAACGCCAAAATCGGCTATAAATGCCAAAAAAAATCGCCTTTCACGGCAAACTAAGAAAAATGTCTCTTTTCTTAAATATTGTGTGCAATGGAAACTTGAAAGAAGTTGATTTCCTTTTTACTTGCGAAGGTTGATCCCCGGATCACCACTTGCAATCCAAGTAAAATAGAAAATCTGGCACACCCACAAAAAAAGAAATGTTGATGCACGCCCCTGCCCCTCGGTTACGAAAGGGTCGGACCCGACGGACTCCCACGTCCGCCGACCTCGGTAGAACCAAGCAGGAGCGCGGTCCATGAAGCTGGCATCACCCGGTGGGACTCGTTTATTTGAGAACACGATGCTAGAAATGAAATATTTGCATATCATATATTTTGCTCTATGCTTATATTTCTTTTCTCGATTCCTTGGCTACTTTATAATTGGTGGCCCTATGTTGAATTCCGCATAAAAAAAAATGAGATGAGATTTTTTGTTTGGAAATTTCTAATTCTTTGAGTTTATTTCCACTCTTTCTCTTTTCAAAAAAAAAAATAAAAAACAAAAAATCAGATTTGTCATTTTGGATTCAAAATTGACAAACCTTGATCCGTTCCTATCGTTCATCGCGCTTGCAGAAATGTTGAGCCTGTTTCGACTAAGGTTTTGGGCCATGTTTCTCTTCGATGAGTTCATTAAAATAAAAATATATATATATATATATATATATAAAAAGTACAAAAAATCAGATTTCTCAATTTGGATTCAAAATTGAGAAAACCTTGATCCGTTCCTATCGTTCATCGCGCTTGCAGAAATGTTGAGCCTGTTCGACTAAGGTTTGGGCCATGGTTTCTCTTCGATGAGTTCATTAAAAAAAATATATATATATATATAAAATTTAGATTTCTCAATTTTGATTCAAAATTGAGAAACCTGATCCGTTCCTATCGTTCATCGCGCTTGCAGAAATTGTTGAGCCTGTTCGACTAAGGTTTTGGGCCATTGTTTCTCTTCGATGAATTCATAAAAATAAAATAATATATAAAATAAAAAAAAAGACATAGACCACTAAGGTTAAACCAACTGTGTTCTTTGATCATGGTTGATTCAAAGAAAAGCCTTGTCCAGAGTGTGGAGACAGCTTGACTGTTCTAGGCAAGGGTCCTCCAAACGGGTTCATTAAGTAATCCTACCCTTACCTGGGGGCAATTCTATCAATCAAGATTTCATAAGACCGGGTTAGGAGGCCTATGTGTACTCTCTCGTCTTTTAAATAAATTTTTTTCAAAAATAAAATTTTAAAAATAAAAATTTTAAAATAAAAATAAAAAATAAAAAAATTTTCAAAAAAAAAATCTTAAAAAAAATAATAAAATAAATAAAAAAAATAAAAAAAAGATTTTTTTTTTTAAAAAAAAAAAAAAAATCTTCAAAAAAAAAAAACTTCCGTCATTTTGGGTTTAGATTGGAGAAATCTTGGTCTTCTTCTTTCTGAGCACTGGCGCTCGCGGAAATCGCTGAGCCCGTGTTCAGATTGGAGTACCTTTTGCTCTCTTTGATGAACCCGATATTGGCCTTTCAAAAAAAAAAAACTCGTCATTTTTAGATTCAGATCCGAGAAATTATGGTTCATTTCTTTCTGAGCACTGGCGCTCGCGGAAATCGCTGAGCCCGTGTTCAGATTGGGATACCATCTGCTCTCTTTGATGAATCCAATCTTGACCTTTCAAAACAGAGAATCTCATCTCATAGATGCGGTCTCAAAACATTTGTGTCTAGCGGTACTAGTACGCCCTTTCAGGGTCTACTGTATTGCGACCGGCACATTTGTAACTCCAACTTTATATTCTTCTTACCTCGAGCAAGCTCTGCTTCTCGATAAGTCGAATTTAAGTTCACAATTGCTTCTAGCAGTCACTGGGATGCCCATTCTGGGCTTACCATACCTGCGATCAGAACAATTGTACCCTCTATGGCATTTTGCCTTCCTCATATTGTTTGGGTCATCTACCTCGAGCAATTTGAAAAGACGAAACCATAGAAAATCCCATTTATGATCATTATATTCTTGTGATTACTAATGGATGTGGTCTTGTTTCAGAAATTTTCGAAAAACTAACAATGGCAGCTTCACTAACCATTACTTTCGACGAAAACAAGCACAAACTCATGCTTCAACAAAAGCAAACCACGCGCACCTACAAGCGCCCCATCAGCTGCCGAAGTGTCAACTCCCTCGGCAACTCTCTGAACTCCGGGTCGACCCTCGACTCCCCGGACTATCGTCTTTGGGACGCTGGGACCATTCCCACTTCCTGAGGAACAAACTGCTCCCTCCAAGAAGCAGAAACTCGCCTCTCAACGTGTCACTACCGTGACACCAAAGGCGAGCACTAGAAGGCCTGAAGCCCGTGGCAGCCCCACGAAGCCTCGAGCTGCAAACAACCAGGTCTACCCCAAGACTTGGTCCCCAAGACCTTCACCAAAACCGAGAAGGTCCCAAACATCCACCAAGCCAGCATACCTGGCCCCACTCAAGGAGAACCAGTTCTATCCTCTTGCCTACATGAAAGAGGAGAGACCCATCTCCAACTTGACTTCCAAGTCATCCCAGCATGAGCCGGCTTGTTCCTACAAGCCCAAAATCAGATCATGCATCACAAGGCCTCCACAAGCACCTGCTCAGGCCTACAAATCTGCAGTTCGACCCTTCATCTCTACAGGGGCCGAACTTCACAAATTCAAAGCTTCGCTGCAACAGGCGAAGGACAGGGTTCACATCTTGTCCTTGCCCAGCTACAGAGAAGACAGGCTCGGCTGCTGCGCCCGAGGGAGCACATCCTTCATCGTCAAAGCCCAGTCAGAGCTGACCGAAGCTCAAATTGCTCGTCGTATACGCCGCCGCGCGTCGTACCAACAAAAGAGACTAGAGAAGCAAAGGACCCAGCCTCCCACACTTCAAGTCTCTCCCAAATGGGTCGAAAAAGAAAGACCCAACCAAGTTGCTGCCGTCCATATGGTTGGAAAAACCAGAAGGCGCCAAAAATCAGCAACAAAAATCCATGTCCGACGTCCGATGACCTGCAGCGTCTCCAGGACAAGAAGACATTCAGAAGAATCCCCTGCTCCTTCAAGCAAAGGACAGCAGAGTGATCCTTCCTCAAGCTCCTCTTCAAAAAGAATGAGCCCCAGCTCAGTCACCAGGATAGTTTCTTCGTTCGAATCACGAAGGATGAACGTCTTGGCTACAAATTCTGAGCCACCACCCCGCAATCCACCTCCAGAAGATGCGATCACCCGCATCCAGTAGTTGGAACAGGGCCAGCAGAGGATTGAAACTCTGATGGAAAACCTTCTCCTCGCCTTCCAAAATCAGGCGAACAATGAACCTCCTCCGAATCATCAAGACGACGAGGTAAATAGAGAAGAAAATGAGTCACGCGCCCTTACC
The DNA here is from genome assembly GCA_012931725.1 of Litsea cubeba. Taxonomy (NCBI): domain Eukaryota; kingdom Viridiplantae; phylum Streptophyta; class Magnoliopsida; order Laurales; family Lauraceae; genus Litsea; species Litsea cubeba. The sequence continues at coordinate 81,271,292 of CM022946.1, read as the reverse complement.
AAAAAGGACGTAGACGGTATCCTCGCCAAGCAAAAGAAGAGGATATACTCAAAGAGCATGGGATCAAGCCACCATATCCCTTATGGATGGACTCGGTCCCGTTCCCCACCAAATTCAAGCATCCTACTCTCCAAACATATACGGGGAAAGGATCAGCAGACAGCACGTCATCCACTTCAAGATCCTGACGGGAGCTATTGCGGATCAAGATGCACTCAAGATCCGCCTCTTTGCAAGTACCCTAAAAGGTACGGCGTTCGATTGGTACTCCACTCTGCCGGAAGACTCAATCCAAAACTGGGCCATGCTAGAGACACGCTTCCTCACTCACTTCAAAGGTGAAGATCATCCCGCTACTATGGCTCAGCTGTGCAGCCTAAAACAGGGGGAGAATGAATCAACATATGACTTCATTCACAAGTGGAAAGCAATGGCATACAAATGCTCTGATGTATTGCACAAGCGTCGCTAGTCGACATCTGCCGAAACAACATGAGAGCCAGAATCCGCTCCATGATCATCGGCAATAAATCAAAAAACCTGGGAGAACTCCTAGAAGCTTCCATGGAAGATGAAACGGTGATTAAAGACCTCAACAGTCAGAAATCATCAAGAAAAGAGCCAACCGCCATTGCAACCTCTAAACCAAAGAAGAAAGAGGTCCTCAATGTGCAGACCAAGCCAGCTCCTCAGCCACCAAAGAAAGCTGAAAACAAAGCTGCTGGTAAGAGACCTGAACTCTCTGATGCCTTCAAAGAACGAGTAGAAAAGAAATACCCGTTCGATGAAGATGTTGATGAAATCTTCGGGGCTCTTGTGGCAAACGGCAAGCTCACCTTGCCTGAACCAAAAAGACCGGGTGATGTTGGCAAAACCAACGATCCTCGGTACTGTCCATATCACCAGATGATCTCGCATCCTCTCAATCAATGCTTCGTTGTGAGAGAGAAAATAATGAGATGTGGAAAAAACGGAGTCATCACCTTTGACAAAAACTATGGGTCTGCCTCCGTCAACATGGTGACATGTGGACAAGATCACCGAAGAAGAAGATCACTACTTCCTTCAAGGTGATAAACTCAATCGAAGCGTCCGAGGAACTGGTTCCTTACCCGACACCAGACGGACAACCGATATGGGTACATCCCGATCTCCTGGAAGATGAAAATTGGGAGGTCGTGAAAACAAAGCCTACAGCTCAACAGCGAAGGCAGACTAGGAAACATCTCCTCAAGCTCAAACGGCAAGAGAAGACCCAGCCAAAACTAGAGGTCAAAGAAAAGGCAGAGGCTTCCTCTACCGCTTCACTGGAGGTAACAAAAACATCCCTTCCAGAGACTTCAAAGGGGGTAAGGAAATTCACTCTCAGTGATTTCATGCCACCTCAATTCAGAGAAGCCATGCAGGAGGCATCATACTCTTGCAATTCGGTAGTTGGATTCTCCATTGATGGATACGAGTCCAGCGACACCGATGATGGATTCGAACCCAACTACACGGATGAGTGGGAGGAATCCCTTGAAACAGGAGAATATCTCTCCGATGAAGAATGGGTTCCTGAGTCTCATCTTATGCCAGTAATCTGGTATAACCCCCTACAGCCACAAGGATCCTGGTCTGATGATGAAGAAGACCAAGAGGCTGTACAAGAAAATGCTGCTGACCCAGCACCTCTCATTACTCCAGTGGAAATCAACAATGTTGAGCCACAAAGAGATGATGAAGAAGAAGATCCGGCTCCCATGCCTGATCTTGAAGAATATGCAAGGATCTTGCAGCGACTCGCTCTAGAACAAGAGCAAGAACGCGTCAACGAGCCTCCTCGCAATCCAGAGCCTGAAGTCCCTGAAGACCACCAGGTACATCCTCCCTTAACTCCTGAAAATGGAGAAAATTGCTGGATAGACGATCCTCTCACATCCGAGGATGAGTCTGACTCCGATCAGGCAACGTCTCCCGTCAGAGCTTCCTGTAATGTTATAATTCGGGATTATAGCTCTTCCGAGGCATCCTCTGATGAGGACACTTACACTCCGGCGACGCCTAGCAATGTATCTTCTGGAGCCACCTCGTCTCACGTGACTTTCACTGAGATGACACCCTCTCAGGTTTCTTCTCCTGAGACTGTGACTTCGAAGTTCACACCCTTCCTGACTGAAGAATTCCCAGCCATTGATGCTTGGAACGATGAATTAGTCAACGAAGAGGAAAGATTGCTGGATGCTGTTCAGGACTTGTTCCCGGAAAATGCTCCATGCAACACAATCACTGAGGATGGTAACTCTGCTGCTGATGCATCCTCAGCAAATGAAAAACGACAGCCTCTTGATCCTGAAGACAATCTTCCAAACGAAGACCATTCTCAAGAAGCTCTCGAAGTTGGTAGAGGCACCCGCTCTGGCCGGGACTACCACAAAAATTACAACCAATCTTCTTTTACATATGTAAATCCTTCGGGAAAAGATGTTGTAAGCGCCCCTAGTGGCAACAATGATGAACATGCAGGCCCTAAGGAGGCTTTCAAGTATGACTTGATTGAACACTTCAAGCACATACCTGCACGTCTGCACATCCTAGATTTGTTGCGAATGTCTCCGCACACTCGTGATAATCTCATTTCGGAATTACAAAAGCTGAATGAGGATGTCGACAAACATGCCCCGCAAGTCCTCCAAATTGAAATGGATTACCGGGTCAAAAACTCAGAAGCCTCCTCAAAGGGAGAAAAGAAGAAAAACTGAGGGATCATGCATTGAATGCCTCTCGGTTAAAAAAGCAGCCAGTGCAACCATCGCCTTCACAAAGGATGACCTCCTACTTGGCGAAACCAGGCATAACCGACCCCTGTACTTCACAGGGTATATCAAGGAAATGCCTATGCATAGAGTTCAGATCGACCCAGGTTCTGCACTCAACCTCATCTCCACATCGGCTCTTGAAGAGTTGGGCATCCCACCCAGCAAACTGAGCCATACATCTGTATCTATCTTTGGATACGATGGGAGTACTCAAAGGCCTATCGGCAAAATCAGGTTCAAATTGCAGATCGGTGATCTTATCTCTGAGGTCACAGGTGTATGCAATAAAGACCCCTTCATGCTACAACATCCTTCTCGGACGCCCTTAGGATCCATGAGAATGGTGTTGTCCCTTCAACTCTACATCAATGCATCAAGTTTGTTGGCGACGACGGCATGATACATCGAGTCTTTGCGGACAGAAAAACCCTTCAAAGGTAAAGAAATCCACTTTGCAGACTCACAAATGTATGAAGGTGAAAAAGAAGAAGAGGAGAAGCATACAGCATCCTTTGCCGAAATCTCCAGAAAGATAAAGGCAAAAGCTCCTCAACAATCACCGAAGAAAACAAACCCTCCGGTAATCTGAAGAGAGCATGCAAACTCCCTTCATCATCTCCCTCAAAACTTCAAAGCCTTTGGTCATCCACAACTAAAGTGAAGAAGGCAAAATAAAGCCTGGGGGCAAATTTGTTGTCTCTTTCGTGTCTATCATGCAAGACACGGACTCGGATTCAGAGCCAGAAGAGGACACATCGTCAAGCCAAGCTGACACTCAGGAAGTTCAGCCTGCTCTTACTCCAATGGAGACAACTTCTGACATAGAAGATCCTACGTCAGCTTCCTTCGTTGTTCCAGCAACTTCAACAAAGGAAAAGCCGATCTTCTTCCATAATCGGATGCTTCTTCATCAAACTCCATGCTTGACCTTTCCAAAATGAAGGTACGCCTCAACTATGCTTATACAGTTCTGTGGCACAAGCTATCATGAAGAAATGGGCTATGACGCTCAAACCCACCCAGTCGGTTTGGGAGAAGGACCGGTATTCTCACGCCATTGGGCCCTCTTGACCAAAAGCCAGCTGGAAGATTGGAGACTCTACGGCTATGTAAAAAAGTCTTCACACGGGTTAGGGTATGAATCCTGACACTCCCTTGAGACAGTTGACACAAAGGCTTAAAGTCAATAACACCAAGCCTCAACATCTCAAGTCCATGAAGACATCGATCTCCCAGGATATCTCTTTGATGAGTCCCTGACAAGATCCAGGAAGCTCATCCAATTGGCACATTTCTC